>JAQIXX010000694.1:0-49913 GCA_034700605.1 Willowsia nigromaculata
ACTCCCCAGGTCAAGGGCTTTCTTTTGATATGCGTGGCGACAAATTTGGTTCCGCCCCGTATACTAAAGAATTTCCAAATATTTTATAAATGCATATTTATATGTAATAGATATACATGTATATTTAAGAATGTGAGGTAAGTATTGTGTAGGTACACTTGCATGTAGAAATTGAAGCACAATTTTTTATTTGTTACACAGGCCATGAAGGATGGCTGCATGCTACATAATTCTGGACACAAAACCACGCTCGTAAAACATCATTATTGGCTAGCGTCTAAATGCTCACTGTAGAGTCATCGTTGTCGGCTCCTTTTTACTTTCGCCAGTTGCTTTCTTGTTGAACGACTTGATAGAAAGTTTGTTGGTGTGTGTGGATATTGTATATATGTTGTGGCCAGTAGGTCATCATATCATATCACATGAGAGAGAAAATTGTTCAATTCATTTCGTTCCTCATCTCTGCGTTCTCTCTCCTCTTCTTCATCCTTCCTCCTTGTCTTGTCGGTTTTCACCGTCGAACGGCTCGCTAGAAAGAGAGAAAAAAAGTCTGAAGGGATAAAAGTGAACCGTTGTTTTCCATTTTGTTGTTGCTTCTGCCACCGTTGCAATAACGCTTTTTTGATTTACGTTCCGCAAGGACTCTCCTTGCTTTCCTTCTCTCTTTGCCACTACTATATAGCCGGTCTATTCAGTCTTAGATGTTTACCTTTTACCCGTGGTGGTCGTCATCATGATGAGCATCATCGTCAAATCCATGAAATGCTTGGATGTTGCTTCTGTTTCTGTGAAAAGCAATTATGTTTTGGATGATCACAGTGCACGTTTTTCATTCTGTGAGCTCCAACCGAGGAGTTGTTAAAGTCAAAGATTTTTTGACCACATGGGTTATTCCTCTGAGAAATGAATACCTACCAAGTATATGGCTTCGTTTCTTCTTCGTTTTTCGAGCTCTTTATCAAGCCAAGTTAAAAACAGCAGCCTCGTCGTTGTTACTGTTACTCCATGTACATGTACTAGGTAACATGAAGATAAACATATCATGTGAAATTAATATGCTACTAATGCATATGTATGACACTATGAGCACATGTAAATTGCACACGTGTTCACAAATACATTCCTTCCTCGTAAACTTGTTTTTGAACTTGTTTTCAACCCAGTGGTTACTAAAAAGTGAAGTTGTAGGATTGTTAATCCAATTACTCTACTTACACTAAGATTTCCCATCCTCTAATACAAGCTATACTACTTTCTTTAGTTTCAATAAATTCAGTTGGATTTAAAAATACGTTGGTAAGGGGAACTTATAATGGGTCTTACATGGTTCAACGGTAAAGGTCTCACACTGTATCCTTTCACCTTTTCTAGGAATAAATGAAACAGTTCACACAGAGCTGAAATTTAATACAGAGCTTGTTGTTCGTGAGAAAGTCACGATTGCGTGAAAATCATCTACTGCGAATTTTTGTCAGTTGTCTTCGGCAAATTATGCTATTAACAGGCAACGTAATACGCTTTATAAATAGAAGGACTAAAGGTTAGAAATTGAAGAGATGGAGGGTGGAATGAAAGCACTAGGTGAAGTGTATTGGAACGAGTGCACAACCAAAATTAAACCAGGCTCTAAGAAAGTACAATAAAAATATCTAAGGAATGAGGTCTGTGATTTGGAAAAGAGTTTTTGTAGAGCATGTACACATGTACAATGAATAAAGCAGTACATTGATGGACTGATGATGGAAATTACTCTGTGATGAATAAAACCAGTCATTCGCCCAGACTCACAGTCATTTCTATTCTTTGGTGGTGCCTGGAGGAATAAGAAACAAAGCTGTCTTTATTGCATGACTTGTTTCAGAAAGATTTGGAACGGTTGGAATTGAACACCGGCATCTGGTATGATGAAGAAAAAAGAAGCCGAGAAGTTAGTCCACAAATGATTTTTTGTAGTTTTTCTGTTCTTCCATCTTTTATAGGAGTCGGCATCACAATTACAAATGAGCGATAAACGAGTAGAGCTAAATATGTATGATGGGTGATGGGTGTAGTAAAAGTTTGAGATGCGTATTGTAGATCCTTCTGAGTAGATATTGGGAGAGAAAATGTCATCAATAAAAATCACGAGGAAAAATTCCAAAACTTGTTATGACTCTCTCTACATATCATCAGTATGAATCTGTAAGAAATATTGTTTCTGTTTTAGAAATAAGCTTATCTAGTTTTATTTCTTGTTGTTTTTATCTCTCTAACTCCGCATTCACTTTATTGTTATGGTTGGTAAAAAGTGATGAATGCTTCGGTGTAAGTAAAAGTTTCCTCTAGACAGAAAGTTACTCCCGTTATATTTCTCTACCAGAAAGTAACACAACGGCACCATCATCATCATCCCCACAATATTTTAAATGAAAAGCAGGAAATTTCAAAGAAGCATGTGATGTGATTGTGAAATAACCTTACCACTCACTCGTCTCCCAACATATCCTTTGGGTATCATAGATAGATAACACATTTTCCCTCAGAGTAAAACAGTAGCATAAAAAAGACCAAAAAGTTGTCATGTTTCTCCGTAGGTACTCCTCTCCGCACTGGGGGTCAATATTATCATATTGATTTATGTAATAAAAATAAAGGATGTGAACACTGTTTTTTTGCACAGCCGTAACTTGCTTTGGAGACAGAGAATATTATTACAAGAGAGCAAGCTCCAATCAATGCACTTATACTTTACGTGCTCAGGTTAATAAAATCAGAGAATTCCATATAGAGTGAACATTGCAGTGTTATTTCAGAGGACCTGGACATTTCCGATAGATGTGTGAGTTTGTGAGTTTGTAGCTACCTTTCATAAACATTACATGAAAAGGTCTTTTCTCTTACTGTTTTATAAGTTTGGGAAAAGATCCTGGTACTTGTTTTTGCAAAGGAATTTAATTAAAAACTATTGAGTTTTGTGTTTTTACGCAGTTTGCTGCATGCAGGGAGCACCAAATCATTTCCCCAAAATTGAAAACATTTTATAATGATGAATGCTGGCTAATAGGGAAACGGATGAATGGAATTACATGGTTGATTTTCTTGAAAGAAGAGGAAGCTCATAATCAACTAGTGTAGTGCAAAACTAAATCTTATTTAGCCAATGAAGAAAGATAAAAACCCAGGATATGAGCACATCCTTCTCTTCATTAACTCCAACTCTGAGTTCATCTTCTTTGTTATCATAATGAAGAAAATATTAATAGGAAAATTCCAAAAGTTTAGGGGGAAGGAGAAGTCAGCAATCAGTTGGAATATAATATTTCCTATTTTCACTGTTTTCTACGAGTGGTACAGAAGTAGGAAATAGGATGGCCAATCAGAACAACATCAATCTGGATGTTGTGAATCTCTGCCTCCTCGGCTGTTTCTTGCACCGCATCTCCAACTGGTAAAAGGATAGGTTGTTGTATTTGGAAAATAATATGGAATTGTTTATCATCATCACCTAAAAGTTGGATGAAGATTCGTCTTGGGTGCTCTCGGCACTGCTGATGCGTGCTACTTCCAAACAATATATTATTGTGATGACTTCCACATTTTCGATCTGAAATATTTTGTGGAATACACGAGAAAGAAAATTGAGGAGGAAGTGTGTGTGTGTGTGTGTGTGCCTGTGTACGCTTACAGTTTTGCACTTTATTATCAAGAGGCGATATTATGTGTACACACTCTCAACCAGCAGTACCGAGAGGAGAAAAGAGGAGTGATGAGGATGATGAGGATGACTCGTCCGTGGCATGTATATGAAGACTCTTCACGTGTTTTGTACTTTGTAGATCTGATGCATAATGCTTTATTTATGTACGTGATAAATTCTCAAAGAGATGACTTCCTCCCAAAGAGAAAGAGAGCAAGGCTTGCTTACCAGTCTAAAATTTTCATCTTTTCTTTCTTATCCCCCCTCTCTCTTTCCCTCTCTCATGTTTCTCATTCATGCATGACAGATAAAGTAGATTGAGTTGCAGATGCTCCTCTTCTCTTGTCCTAACTAATATACATACAAACATACCATCGTGTTTGCAGCAGAGGGAGACAGACGAGTAGGAGGAGGAGGATGAGGACAGGAGGTGAATGGAGGATGTTGGATGAACTATGAGACTCTCTCTTTCTCTCTCTTGCTCTCTCTGTATTTATCTATTGGTTTCCCATGAGCTGATTTTTTCTCCCTTCACTTGTGTATGTGTGTGTGATGAAAAGACAAGTTTAGCAAACGCTGACGCTGAATACAATAAAGTTAGTGAAGTGTAATACACAAGTAATATGTCATCTCGTGGTATATGAGAGAGAGAGAGTGCGTGTTTTTTGAGTCATGTCTTGAGCTGGAGATTTCTGTTCTTCACTTTCCCTACATATTGACATGTTGAACATGAACTACTTGCAGTTTTTGTTATTCTCATCATCGATTTATTCTTCATTCGTCACGTCCCTTCATTATTATTATTACTATGCGTTCCATTGATGTAATTTTTTTGTGTGTCACATTCTCATTGTGACCATTATCATGTATGCCGGGGAAAGACGTGAATCTGAATTTTCCAGTAATATTGTCTTATTTACAAGGCAGAAGAGGAACATATTGCGGTGGAATAATAAAGCAGGGAGGATTTGCGAATCTGCGTATGTTATGCTGAAGGATTTTAGTCAATCAGCAGCTCAGTAGTCGTTAGCGTTTTATTCCTCTTATATTTTCGACAGCCAAAGATAACACCGTAGTCATGATGATGTATTCGATAGAAATATTTTAACTTTTTCGAAAAATATGTCACGTACATTGACAAGAGGCATAAACATTGCTCTAGGCTTAGGGAAATCCCAGCTTTGATTAATGGCACAGGAAGAAAAGCCAGTATTTATTTATTTTATATATAAAAGGATTTATGCAAAAGACTTGCACTTTGAACTAGTCTTAATCATCCGCTTTCCCCTACAAATCCTTGTCTTTATGATGATAATGATGCATAGTAATGATGACGAGCTAATGGAAATCAGCTTTGACGTCTGACTTTTATTTTAAATGGACTAAAAAATGTTTCACAAAACGAGAAAAACTAGGCAATATTTTAAGTCTTCGAAAGAGATTTTTTGCTAATTGAATTCATTGAATGATTGAGAACAAGATGGTGAGGATGAGAGAAAAAGGCAAAGTGTAAAATCAGCAATACGGATAAACTCAAATTGTAGATAACTCAAATAGATTTGAGAGAGACGTTGAAACCAACTGATGACAGTATTATTCGCAATGAAGCATTTTGAGAATATTCACTTTGTATTTGAGTAGAAGTTGCTCCAATTCATTAAAAATACTGAATAAACAAACAAAAGTTAGAAAAAAGTGCCGCTACTACCACCAGTCTAACTCTCACGGTAATATTTTAAATATTTTAGCAATTCAATCCATCTTATCGTACCGTCCCGTGTTTTTGATTGTCTCAAGTGAAATCCCTTGTTTCTTTTCTCTTACACTTATAATTAGGTAGATTAAAGCATACGAATATCCATACTTAGAATGGAGTGAAAAATAAACGAGTAGTACCAAAGTGTCTTTTTAGCGTCGTGCCTGAAAGTTGTTCGCGTACTGCTGGTGTGTACCATAGAAACATGAAAAACTTTCCAAAGGAAAGGTTTTTTCCAGATATTCAACCAATAAAACTTTGGCAATTGAGTAACATTCTTAATGGTTTTTTTTTGCTTCTTAATTGCTCTGGCGAATGTTTTCATATTAAAATGGAATTTAAAAAGTCTTTGATAATGAAATGATGAAGGAAAAGTTTAGTGTAGCATTGTATCTACAATTTTCCCCTCGTTCAAATAACTTTTCCTTGCACTCTTATAAGAGTACGCATATTAAGATGAACGTATGCTGCCAAAAACCTACGACGCCGTATTACTGTGATAGTTCGTCAGAGATGTTAACGGATGGGTAGACAATATTCTTCCAGATAAACATGAGATATCATAACAAGTCAAGTGCTGTCATATGCGTGGGTTTCAAGTTTGTCTAGGGATCATCCTCTCTCTTCCATCATCAAGATCACTAAAACCTAATGCATGCGCAAATGTCACACAATGTCACATCAAATCTGCACACAAATGAGCAAATGATATACTAGCATCCCATTTCACTCCAACTCGAAAGCAAACTTTGTTAACAGACAGAAGCATGCAGGGCTAGAAAAACGTTCATTTAATAGATGCCTGTCTGTGACAACCAGAAATTGGGATGTGGCAAATGATAGCTCTAAAAGTAAGTTATTTGCTTTGTTGTTCTCTAATGTAAAACAGTGACACATTCGTATGATTTACGACCAACTGAAATTTCGACATGCTAAGAAACTTTCAAGGATTTTGGAATTTCAAATTTTGAATTGCAAAATTCCTCCGACAGAATCTGTTGTTACATGGGACATGCATTCAGTTGATAAATGCAAATTTTTTTGGTGACATCTTGAAGGAAGAAATTGTATCCGGGTTGAAACCACCTTTCAAATGCTCTCGTTCATGATATTACCAAAGTAGCTGAGCGCTT
The DNA here is from genome assembly GCA_034700605.1 of Willowsia nigromaculata. Lineage (NCBI taxonomy): Eukaryota > Metazoa > Arthropoda > Collembola > Entomobryomorpha > Entomobryidae > Willowsia > Willowsia nigromaculata. The sequence goes on from JAQIXX010000694.1 coordinate 6,566, forward strand.
TAAGCGTCAACGTCTGTAAATTCTCAGTGACTGTATCTAATTACTTGTGCTAAAAAAACAGAAACGTCTTTGGTGTTGCAAAACTGCGTGAAATAGTATGCAAATATTTCTATAAGTGATCAGGAAATTCTCTACTTAAGACTATGCGCTCCTCTGGGAAAGAAAAGCAACCACACGCCTTTATTTATTTAGGGAAAAATGAAGAAGAAAACCCGTCGTAGCCTCATCTCCACCGACTTCTGTTTTTTATATTATGAGGGAAAGTGTCGGCATACAAAAATATTTCATTTTAAATGAAGGAATGCTACAAATTGCATGGAAATTGTAGGTTCTTGTCTTTTTAAAGATGTAAAATATGCCTGCACTCATCCAAAGTATTAGTTTATTTATGGCCTTATGTTGTTTTTAAAGTGATGGTATATGCTAACCGCAGAAACAGCATCAATTATTATTTTAGGAGAACACACTATAACTTTATGAATATAGAAGACTTATGACTCTGCTGCTATTTTAGACATTAGTCTCCATAAAACACAGTTTGTCAGTTAGCCTGAAACAATTTTTTAGGTGGCTTGTTGAGCTCGTCGTGACTCCACTGTGTGCTGTGAGAAGTTGGACGTAAAAAGGACGTTGACAAGAAGACACATGCCTGTCTGTCTGGTTAAAAATATATGTAAGGAGAGAAGAGCAATGAATACATATTTCTTTTCTTGGATCAGCAAGCCACACGTTTAGCAGTTTAAGCTTTCGTAAGCTTTCTTATCCTCTCTCGGTTTTTATGCTCAGGGGTAATAGTGGGTGGCAAAGAAAAAAAACAGCGTTTACTGTTTTGTCTTGTTCTCTAATAATATTCCGATTGTATGTGTACCTTCCATAACTTACATATCCGGGGAACTCAGTTCGAATATAATACTGGTAATAATAATAGTAATAAAGTAATAAAGGGTTAGCGTTTTTGCACATGCCACTCGTTATTGTATTGGTTGGCTCGTCAGCATGCATGCACCCCACTTTGGAAAGTGCGATTGTGTCACGTTAGTCATATATTTTCGAGTATTGCTGACAGAAAGTATTTCAACAAGCTGTCCCAAATGTTGACAAGGTTGAGCAGCAAGAGCAAGTTTGACTTTTGCAGAATGCTGGTACGTACTTTTTCTTGTTAAAAAAGGAATGGTATTCAAACGAAAGAACGTAATATCATGGTTCGTGAGTATATATAGGTATTATATGCGTGGAGCTGAGGAAATTCTATAATTGCTTGTTTGTATACATTTCTAAACTATTAATAATGTTTTCCCTTATAGGCCACATAGCTCATGGTGACGACAGAAATGAGCTCTCTGAGTTCCGAGAAATGTTTTTTTGAAAAAAAAAAAACTAAATGGAAGTACACTAATAAAAAGGTTTACTCCCTGTGAAAACGAAAAACACGTAAAATGTGTGAAATAGAATTATTATTATAGTCATGGAGAATTTACCTTGGAGTTTATGACAAGATACTTTCATGCCGCATTTAATCCTTGTAACAGATACTTCGTTAAGGAAAGAAAATAAGAGAAAATATTCATGCTGCTGCAGAAAAGGAGAGTCGAAAAGAACACGAGGAGGAAAATATGTTATTTTCTTTCTCTGTCTTTTTTGCTAGTTCCCTTGTTGATGGACTAGTTCTGCAGTGCTGTTCCATTTTCCCGAACATGAGATGCGAGTGTGTGGCTTTAAAATTTCGCTTGTTTTTGTGTTACTAGACCAGTACTAATGCTAATAGCTGAAGAGACTAAGAATTCTGTTCCTTTTTACATGACATGCCGGCACTAATAATACGGGAGGAGGAGGGGGAAAGGACGAGAGGACTGAGCCTGCTTTAGATTTATTTTATGTGTTTATAGCAGTCTTTCTCTCTATTTCTCCCAGTCTTGATCATTCATTGCTCATGTTTGTACGCTTTTGTGAGAAACTCTTAAATCCTCTCTCTCTCGTAAGAGCCAACTATGAAGCCAACATCTCAGCTGGAGCCTGTTGTTGAACAAGGGCTGTCAAAACAAAATTTTCGAGCAAATCACCAACTTATCATTTCACCATTTCCGTCCATTTCAGCATTCTTGCTGAAATATGAGAAACCAGAAATTTCCCTAACATGCGTCCATTATTCACCACTTCCACCAGCATCATTCCTGAAGACGATATATGCATACATAAATGAAAATGTGATGTAATTTTACGTGCGTACACATAATACCTATAATAATCATACATGCATCGCACAAGACTCGTACCTCTTTCTTCACAAAGTAATTTTAATACTTTAGCAATTCTTGGCCACTCGATGAACTTTTATTTTTTGCACTGTAAGAAAACTTGAAAGTAAAAAGTGCTTACACGTTTTCAACCATCACGTCACATTTTATTTTCCCAAATTTACATTCACTTTTTAACTGAAACTTAATACAAAAACTAAAAGTACAAAAGTATGTTACAGTTTTGGATGCATGACGAAGAGGAAGGCTATCTTCTCAAAAACGAATAACTTTACCATCTGGAAAGTAGATTTTCATTTTCACATCTGTAATTTTAATCGAAAAGAGTTATATTATTGCTCATGCCAAGATCATACTTTTCCCTATCCCCTACCATCATCGTCAGCACCAACAAAATTCCATTAAAACATTAAGTGAGAAATTGGTGAGTGATATCTTACAGCTTTTGCATAGCACCTGCCAATAATATGATATTGCTGCATGGTCTGCTTTGAAAGTCAAGAGATGGAATTTTAAAAAGATAGACTCTTTGATCTTCTCCTGTCATCATCACCGTCATCTTCAAAGGTTCAAAATCAAGAAGAATATAGAAAATTCAAATTCCACAGTCTACCACCCTGTTTGTTTAATCCAGGAAAGTTGCTGTGCTTGATTTTTCAAGGAAATTTTCAGCGCTTGTGTTCTTGTTTGCTTGTTGCCAACTTCTCTCAAGAAAGTGGCATCGGAGTAATATGCTATTCATTTATAGGTGAAGATAGACACAGACAACATATGTACACACTTCATTTCCTTGAGTAGTTTAACCCTACACTGCCCTGGCCATACACTCCTGACAGGGGTACACAAACAAGAGGCAGAGGGAGGGTGAAAGTTAGTCCTTTAGTTCCGTTCTACGAGAGAGAAACTTGCATCCTCCAGTAATAATAATGTGTACCTTCGTAAAACTTTACTGAAATAACTTTCTTTTCAGAAGACACAAGTTGGCAGGGAAAGTGACAGTCACTATGGCCAACGCTGTGAGCCGAGAAAAACCATAAGTCAAGAAGGGAATGCCAGAGAAAGCGGTATTCTTACCTATTAGAAAGGTATCATTGAGTGACAATGACATGCACATATGTATTCTAGATATAGCTTGTCGTTTAGATGAAGAACATCCAGATTGTATAATAACACTGCTGACATCATTCTGGGGCAAAATGAAGTAATTTCGTAAAAGCTTGCTTGGTTTCATATTGGAGTAGTTTGAAAATTACTACTTGTCAAGGGGCATGTATACCATCAATAATTTCTCCCTCGTTTCCATTTTTGTTCCTATTCTCTTTTACCATTGATAAAATCACGCCTACATTTTTTCCCCACGTACGTGTATAATCTGTGCTAAAAACAAGTTCTAAGAATGTTTGTTTGTGTTTTGATGTAAAAATGAAGCAAGGCAACATCATAATGGACAGTCAAAGCATTTCTCTCTACGAGTAAGTGCTTATTCAAGAAAGACACAGATTCTTTTTCCACAGCCATCATGAAAGAAATGAAAAAGTACAACAATGAGATGTATCCATGAGATAGGGTGTGCTCCACCAGGTGGTGACTGATGATGATGTGACAAGAAAATAAGAAATGGTAACAGTGCGCCATCAAACCCAGCAGCCTCTTCGATACCATCTTTGTCCTTCAACAGGATATATATTTCTAAGAGAGATAGAAAGAGATGGAGGCTTTCTTCTATGAACAAGAAAAAAAGGATATTGTGCTCTAGTACTTAATTTTTATGTGGTTTCTTCTTAAACAGGATGTACTTTATTTTCGTCATGCTACCAACACAATAACAACAAAAGCAACAAGGCCACGATCGATTTGCGAGTGTGAGAGCGTCTTGTCTCCTGGAAATAAAAAAAGCGCAAGATTTTCTTTCTCCTAAAGGAATAAAGACGGAGAGGTTTGGGGAAAATTGGTGTTGCTACTATTTGTGGTGGCATAGAGCTGGAGAATGAAATTACAAACGTCATTTCAAATTGATGGTGATGATAATGATGATCGTCGTCATGGTTATTGTTGTGGTTGCTATATTCATCATGATATGGTGAAGCCGAGACAGTTAAATAAGTTGCATGCCTAGCTGTAACTAACTAATAAAATAAAATAACGCAGCAAAATGACAAACCATTCTTCTAACACATACCCACTTGCAATTTATTTGGAACAAGATTCAGTTGTCCTTGTTGTCATTGTCATTACCATCGAAAATGAATACATTGATATTGATGACTAGAGAAACAAGGAGAAAATAAAATAATGGAGCCAAACACCATATATTCTTCCTCTGCATTTGAAAATGCATGTGGGCCGAGTCTTAAAGCTGAATATAAAAGTAGAAAATGGGTAGTTAACTCACTGTTTCTGCATTTCTCTTCATCCTTTTGAAATCTCGCTCAAGGCAAAACAAGCAGATTAAAGCATAATCAAAAGTGAGCTTCTCTCTACAAAATGTGATGGAAATAGATGCATGGAATGCTTTTTAGATGTTGTATTGTGTAAACAATCGTCATTTTGCGGTTTTCCTTTTCCTGATCCTCTGTATTGAGCGCAATGTTGTGCCATGACAGTTCCTGGAAAAGGAAATAAATACAGAAAAATACGTATATATGGTACAGATGTCTTCATCTCACAATATGGTAGAAAGTATGAGCACAACTCAGCAAAGAAAAATAACGACGAAAAAGGATTTTGGAAAAATATAATCAGAAAAGGTTTAAAGAGCAACATTGAATTCTACTACTCATGTCAGTTCACTACTTCACTGGTATTTCAATATTATTTCATGTGCTTGGTTCACATACTTAATTTGAATTTCTTTCTGTGAGGAGTGGGAAGTTATGACTTCCTTGCCTTTGTATTCACCAGTGTCATGATTGAAAAGGAACAATAGGCTGTGAGGATCAGCGTGTGACTCCTTCCTCCACTTTTGCATGTGTGATGACACATACGCAATTTCTCAAATTGAAATATCTCAAGAATCCCACGAAGAAGAATCGGAAAAATCCTGAAACGCATTCAGCATCATGAAAACGAATTGTTTCTCTCTCGTTCAATACCTCATAGGCATTATGTGTCACCACAACATAGCGAACGCTCGCAAATACTCTTACGTCATAATACAATAGGTAGCTGAAAAAATGAAGGTATTTTAACTGAAAAAATATTTTCAGCGCACACGGTTCATGTTCCGTAATGCATTGTTATTAAAGTTTTGTGTTCAATTAATGGCTTGTTGCGCTCAACATCCTTCCTTTCAATTTAACTACTTCTGCCATGTTACCAAAGCAAGGACAAATAGTAGTGGTAGTACTTGTATTACAATTATTCTTTCTCTCTTGTTTGCGTCATGCAGTGTGTGGTCTTCACCTTGTGCTGAATGAGAGGGCTCTCCATAATAGTAAATTGTAAATTTTCTTTTTCTGCAAAATGACAGCCATAGAATCCGCTTCAACTCATTCATCAGTCTACACAGAAGGCAGTAATAATGATACAAATAAATACTTCCCTGTCTTTATATATTTTTGAACTAATATCACGACCATGTTGAATGGAGAAAGGGAGGACTGTGCAGTGAGCAAGAATTAATCTCTGACAGGAGAATAGATGGAATTCGAACAAGCATTCCACAAAATAATGGCAATTTCCTTTCCTTAGAACTTTCTTTACTGGTCTGCTATTTACTATAGAATATCAGATAAGTAATAGGTAATATAGGAGCTCACACACACACATGCAGAATGACGCGTGTGTATGCCACCAAAATCATATCTTTCCTATTTCGTAGAATAGGCAGCTCTAACCGGTATGGTTCTTTTACGATAACAATGAGTGTTGTAATATTATTTAACATTCTACTTAACTCAGGAAGAAATTTTATGCTCTCTTTTTATATCTTTCCAGAAGAATTTCATCTTTTTAAGCAAAACCTGTTTGGCGTCTCTGTGCCACGCGTTCTAACCACTACCACCACCAGTATACCACATTGTTTTTCACTTTCACGTGGTCTGACTTGTGAACTGTGAACAATTTCCTTTTTGTTTGTTAGAAAATATTTTGTGGTTCATGAGTACACAAGCAATCAAATTGCATGAACATTGTTAAAGTTTCCAATCTGCGAAAGTACATCTGTTAAGGTAATGCAGGTGTGGGGTAGCGATTACCCCAGCCTAGACAAAGAAAATCAAATAAGCAGCTGCGATACATTGAGACCATCGCGTCTAGATTCGGTTTCATAAAACATACAGTCTTGGGAGAACTGTTAAGAAAAATGTGTAGAGGAGTTGGGAGCAATTGCATGCTATTGGAAAAAGAAGCACCTGCATCATTTTGTGCCATTTTTCCATCCGCTTTCTCTCTCCATCGTCATTGCGTCATCAATCATGTGTCTGAATATTGGAGCACGGAAATATCTAAAGTAATATTTAAAATACGACTTTGGCAACCGTGTGATAAATGGAGTTTGCAAAGTGTATTCAACTTAAAGATCTACTTGTGATCAAAAGAACTCAAATCTTACCAAAACTTGTCTGAAAAATTGCGGTATTCAAACTTGCTGGTATTTTTAGTCAATGCATATCTTTTGCAACACTATTCATGGGTACCACTGCCTGTGACGTTTTGAAAGACATTCACTACTTTTTTGACGGCAACTTTGGTTAAATGCCCGCTTGTTGCTTTTTATTTTCCAACTATTCAAGCCTCCTGCTGTGCTTTTCAGATGTAACGTCTACAAAAAATGTGAATCATACCTACACTCCAAATTGCGGTGCAAAGAAATTCCCTACCGCTAAAAACCAAAAAAAAATATGTTTTTCCGCTACTTTAGCAAGTTCATTTGAGCTTGTTTTTAACTGAAGAAAATCTATACTTGGTTATCGAATAATACTGCAAAAATCGAGGATATGAATGTGATAATGGAAAAGTCGGGGTAATACTATTGGGATTTTAGCTATTCTCGGAAAAAACAACATTCACATGATATATCTCACGTTCATCTCCTCTGCCTTGTCTTCTTCCAGCACAGCCATGTGTCTTGTCCCCGCTCATGTCCTCCTCCTACTCGCATTGACGATCCATTTTCTAAATGGAACCTTACTTGTTCGCTATATCTCCCACCACTTCTGCTGTATAGTTTCAGAGATAGTAGAAATTACTTTTTTGTAGAAAATTTGTCTCCTCTTTCGTTTGAAGGTTTTGACATGAGAATACACACACACTACATATGAGAACGATACCAGGTCTTGCGACTTTCGCTAGAAAACCTGGAAATACTTAATTCTACTCCTACTACTTATTTATTCGCATACAGTCTCCATTTTATGCCGTTTTCCCACCTACGAACAGATCCCATATGGCATATTGGAGTAAGTTTAGTACCATCGCTGAGCTACTAATGCAAGCACTACTGATAATGCTGCTGCCGCTGTTGTCACTGACTGATCTCAATGAACCTTCCATGAACAGCATCGTCATCATCATCATGCTTATAAAACACTACATTATCCATTCATCCTCTCACTTTATCCATATGTTTTCAGGTTGGCCTTTCCCAAAAGCACTTTCGTAGAAACGGAGATAACTATTTACCATCACACCAGTAAAAAAATAACAGAGAAAGAGGTATAGAGAGGAGGAGAAAGTAGATGGTGGTTTGATAATGATGATAGGAATATTGAAAGCAACAGTGTTTAGCTGTTAGTTACTCTAAAAGTACTAGACTGGGGAGGATAAAACTTTTCCTATTTTTCAAGGATTTTTTCAGGAATGCGGGTTGAATGAGGCGGATTTGTAACTGTGATTTTAGTTGCGGGGAAGAATCAGGATATACTGTCTGGCTGAAAGTGCACCTCAAATGCCAAACTCACAGAAAGCAATCTCATGTTTACAACCATTCCATTCATCAAATGATATTAGTGCAGTTACAACCATATTTTTGTTTCACGTTTCAAAGTGAAAATGTCAGTTTGTTTGCAAAGTGTGCAGAACTTCTAGCTAGAAAAATTCTCAGAGACTTCCAGTCCCTAGGTTTTGCTTGTGTTGTTAATGAGAGAATATGGACACAGAGAACCACGACATATCTAAAAGCACCTCATTACAATGCATAACTAGTTATTTACTTGAGTATGCTCTAGGCACTCATAGCAACTGTCATACCTCGCCATTTCTTAGTTTGTAATATAGACTAAAAGTACAAAACAGGCATAATGAAATGAGCAAAAGTTTCACAAATATTTTTAATGCAAAGAAATAAGTTCTACTGAATCCAAGCAACGGACAACTTTAGCAAGCACACATTATGTATAACGATAGAAATAAAACGCCAACATAACACTGCGTTGGTGACACTATAGTAGTTGCATATATATTCCACTAAAACTGGCTTATCATTATATTACTCTTCAACTAAAAGATAAAAAGATTATTAGAAGCACAAGACGTGGGCTAATAGTATGGCGTAAGCTTTACCCAGTCATTCGTTTGTAATACCCCTCCTCATCATCCTTATTTTCTATCATCTCCTCACACTTTGCTACTTCCTTCTTCCAATTGCAAACTCTTCGCCCTACCTTTTCGAATGATCATGATGATGAGATGATAAAATTGGGCTGATTGATGGAATGACTGAGCCCTGCAGCCTTTCACTCGCCTGAGCCTTTGAGCCAACTCTTCAACTATTGAACACAGCACATGCACGCATGCACAAATGAAATGTGTGAGAGCAAGAGCCAGGTGAAATCTCCAGTAGAGTTGTTTGCAAGTGCAAATATGTGTGTGTCGTTAATTCTTGTTGATGTCGTTTGCTCCTCTGAATTTATATTTGCTAGTTGTGTGGGAGAAAGCATAAAAAGCTGAGTGAAAACATTCGCGTCTGTAAGTGTGCTGATTAAGCGGGAAACAGGTTTGTTGACTCATCCATTTTTTCTCGCTCTTTTTGGATTAATTCATGTCAATAGAATGGAGTAAATGATATTAGGTATAAAAGCGAGAAAGAAAGAGAAATAATGTTGATGACGAAACACCCTACGAACTATTTTTGCTTATTTGGCGACGGTGGAAACAAATCCCTCTTTCTAAAGGTGATGTCTCATCCATCATTTTAAGCAGAGGGAAAACTGTAACGCAGGGTATTAAATAAATTACTTTTATGCAAAAAGAAAACTCCTACATCTTAATCAAGTCAATCTAGTGAATATTGCAACATTTTTACTTTACATCTCCACATTATTGCCGTCGTGTTTCTTTTTTCCATCAGCATGACTCCTCTCAAATCACAAGAAAGACGATCATTGTTTGTTTCCCGTCTGGAGATTGTTCGGGAGTAGTAACAAGTTATATGTTTACAAACACGTAGAAGTGGATGCCTAATGTCGTATGTTGTTTTCTGCAAAATATTTGTAAAGCACAGCTTTCACACAAGGCAGTGAGGAAAAAACGTTGACGAAGTAGTCGTGTTGTTGTAATACCTAAGTTTATTGGATGAGCACTACTAACAAGAATACAGACCTCGCAGAAGAGAGTATAGAAAACAAGGAATGTGCATAAAAAAGTATCTCTACGTTAAGTACTTCAAGATGTTGTTTTTCTGTGTACAAACTCTAGTGACAGATAACAGACCAAGCATGGAAAATTACAGAGTTTGTTAGCAACCCAGCACCCGATTGATGTACTAAATGGTAAAAACATTATTCAGCTGGGAAAGGTATTCTTTTGTGGCGTGAGTCACCGTGGGGTAATGAAGTAGGATAGGAAACAGAATTGGAACATAAGGGGAAAGGAAATGACGGGAACTCTGTCGTAAAAATATGTATTGTGGTTGCCCAAAAGAGAAGATGAAGCGATACTGCACTTTGCAGTTAAAGTAATTTAATGGCTGAAAACCTTTAAACTCGCAACCATTCAACATACTTTATCTTCTCATTGCTTCTCTCTCTCTCATATCTCTCTTGTGGCGGTGGTAGTGGAGTCTATAAAATCTTCATTTATTTCTTTCAGCGAGACCGTTAGTGTATGAAAAAGCAGTTGAAATGGTTGTTAAGGAAGGAGCATCCCTGACGCAGTGGTAACAAAAACGAGCAAATAAATGGGAAATGGGATTCTCAAAAGATATTTGTGAAGCGTTTTTACTTTTTGCCCCCGCACATTTTGTTTGTACAATTGACAGACATTCATTACACAAAGTGGTTATAGTATAAGACGTAAATGGATAATGTGTGTAAGTTTACGTGTAAAAAGTGCTTTTATTATTTGAAAAGGTTTGTATCACTCTTATTTTCACAATTAAACAGCCTTTACTGAAAAATGGAAACAAGAGCGAAATGGTGGGATTTAAACTTAAACCATTTTATATGCATTTATGATGGCTTACAAAAGGCGTACTACTTAAATTTGATGTAAGATGATTATATTGAAATTCAAAAGACCAAGCAGCTCTGTGAAAGTATTAATAACTTTCGGGAAAATTAAGACTTTCAAAAATGTCCATTTATTTTAGTATCTGGCCAGCTGCGCTTTATGCTAGCTTTAAATCTTTGAAAACTAGTCATATCTTTCAATTTAAAATGAAATTTTACATCAGTGTAAAAAAATCATTTTTGAGGCTCCGGCCAGATTATTGCTTTATTCCAGCAAACGAATCTCAAAGAGATTTTCCAAAAAATTTCCTGTTACTCAATTGCCAACGTGAGTGACTGACAAATATAATTTCAATGGAGTTGACAAACACACTAAACCATTTACTGTCAACAACACTTTCAGCTTGATAGCATATGCCGAATAAAAGTAACACTTTAAGAGTTCTTTATATTTATGTGTATGGGATTTCCACTGTCTGTGAAGTTAATTAGATCATGGAAAACATGTTAATTGAAATGATGAATCACAGAGTGGAGTACAGAAACTGGCTGGGAGATGAGATTGGCAGACGAAGCATCCTACTCTAGCATGCATATTGATAGAGAGAGATGTGGTAATGGATGATATCCAGTTATCTTGTTGGTGTCTATTTTTAAACTATGCAGCAAACCTTGAATGATCAAATCAAGCGAATAATTTTTTATCATCTTAATGTATGAACTTGAACTATATATTACTGACGCCGTGATGAAAGAGTGAGAAAAGGAGCAATGTAAACTCTTCAATTTTGCAAGGTTATCTCCTTGATTAGTTTTTTAGACCGGAATTATACTCTGCTCTTTGCACATTAATGGCTTCGATTAAACAAGCAAACTAGTAAAATACTGTACTTTACTCACAGAGCTTTTGAAAATAAGCGTTTGTGAAACTAGAGAAATAAGATAACAATTTATTTTAGCAAATACCACATACGTTTAAAATGTCTCCAGGTTCAATTCATGCGTGTATTTGATGTTTTTATATGCTAAACCAATCTAACACAGACATTTTAAAAGTGTACTTCATAGCTCACTCTCTTTCTCTCTGTTCTCCTCTCGTCTTCCACTCTGGTGTTCGAATAGACAGGTAACCCATAAATCTCCTTCATTGAAAAAGTAGGAACGTCAGCGCTTTAAAATTGCGTGATATATTAGCAACCACTAAAAACTGACAAGCAAATGAGAGGCATGCTGTGTAAGAGTGTGTGGCTTACCCACACAGGCATCTCCACCACCACCTCTTCTCCTCTCTCTCTCTCGCAAAAATGTCTATCTGATGCAAATATTTACATATTATGGTAGTCTTTTAGTAGCCGACCGTATGTCCGCACATTAACCCGTTCATCAATTTTATAGAGTGTACATCATGAAAGCGTAATGCAAGTCATAAACATGTAATATTCTAATTAAGGAGAAGAAATTCCATTTGTTTTGTGAAGCTCATCAGTTTTTTAAATGGGATGCTGTTGCTTCCGCGAGTTTTTCATGGCTCGATAGCAATGCCAATTAATCCTACAACCTTCTCTTCTGAATATTGATGTTCATTGTCTACCGCAGTTTAATGGCAACTATTTTTATAAACTACTTAAGCGATAGGACCATTTTTCTTTGAAGTTTATTTCCACCCATTAGTTAGGACTACATTGTACGGTCTACAGTACTCGTCTAAAAATTTTCTCGTTTAATCCTCTTTTTCTTGTGTGTGGTGAACGAGGGCGTATAAAATACAATGATGGTAATAGGCACAACATACAATATTTACGGTTTAAAACTTGTTGGATGTAATCCGGGAAACCAAAAGTACACGAACGGTTTTTGTTTATAATACCTACAAATATTACATACGAGGAATAAAGACTAAATCCGCTTTGCAGGAAAATCGTCGTTTGTGTGCAAAAAATATTATATTTTTTCTCTCCAATTATCGTTGTTTTCCAACATTACAATCGTGTAATCCTGTTTGCAAAGAGTATCATCGTTTTTCATCAAAATCTTTGAAATAACCATCATCTATCTATATAAATGTTATAAACACTTGTACACTTTTTATTGAAACATGCATGTTTTTGTTTTGATTGTAAAGCAGAGTGAGATTGTTGTGATAAGTGATATGGGAAAAGGAAATGGAATGAGCTCTCAGGTATGAAGCCAACATTTCACTTTCTGAGAAGACAACACAGCGCATTTCGTAGTGACTGGGACCACCCGACCATTTTGAAAGTTTTCGTGTGAAAAGAGATCATTTTAAGTTCTGCTTTGCTAAACTGCTACATCGATGACAGAGGAAAAACGACGGGGAAAACGCTAACAGCAGAATCACAACGAACATCGTTTGTTAATGTTCCAAGTCTGACTCAACCATCGCTGAACCGCAACCATACACATCAATGATAAGTGTATTTTTAGGGGGAGAGACACTTGATAATCAATAGAAAAACAAAAATGCTGCAATTTATTGTAGTGGTATTGGCTTACAAAAAATAGGCGATATTTATGTATGAATAAAAAAGAAAATAGGGTGTAACGTGACTCGTGACTGATCCCATGTCTTTCTTACTCTGTTGCTTGTGTCCTTCTACTTGTTTGGGATTTAGAATGTAGGAAGCCTTCCTCGTTTTGCAACATCTAGGATATTATTAGACAAAGAAGAAAGGCAAATAAAATCCCATAATATTCCTGGACACAGACACACTTGCACATTGAATCTTTTATCTATGTGAAAAATATGAGAGATCTGGCTCTGATTCACCAAAACTGCAATGTTAAGTTGTTAAAAGAAAAGAGTGGATTTGATTTGACTGGAAAACTATTTTGATTTTTTTTTATATTCACATCAAAACACAATTCTCATATCAACTGAAGCACTATCAAAATCAGAAAAGTGAGCTAGGCGAGTCTTGTTGGTATTTTACCAAAAACATCCGCAGAATATTTAAGAAGAAGAAAATGCGGTTGTTGGCAGTGAAGAAAATCAAAGTGAAAACAATATTTTCTCTTGTATCTCGTGCAAAACATCACAGATAAACTATCAATCCATCCCACAGAAGCTAAACCAAAAGCACGATAAGTTAGTTTTCTGATAAATTAAAAGTTCGTTGTCTGTGTTTTTGTTTCAGCAAAAACTGAAGTTAGATATGTGAAGAGAAGTGCTCCACGACTATGATATATTTTTGTGGGCTTCCCTAACCTCCCATGATTGATTTTACATTGAACGCAGAGAAAATGAAATTGTTTTCGGATTAAATGACAAACAATATGCAAACGCAACTACTCTGCTTCGTTCTCGTGCTGCTGTTAGGTGAAAGCAGTGTTGGGCAGACGAAGTACAGTCATGGCAAGCGAAATAGAACAGGCGGAGGGAGTCTCCATCATATTGTCGACATGGGACATTCTCATCATCACTCTCAGCAGCAGCAGCATCAGTACCGAAACCAGCAGTTGAGTGAAAACTCGTATGAGAAGTATTATGACCGAAGCAGGGACATAGTTTACGACGGTGGGGAGGCAGAAACGAATACTTCCTCTTCCCCGATAATCCCCATCGAACTTCTCAATCCGTCAATGATCCCAACAACTTCATCCCAAATGTTTGGAGTTCATTCCTCCCCCTCAATGGATGAAGTAACTGGAGTCGGATCAACGCACAAGAATTCGATGACTGAGAGTACAGAGCTTGAACTACTTTTTCAAAATTATCAATCAATCAGTACCCGATCCAAGAGAAATTCAAGGAAGGAGTTACAAATTGCTGTTCTAGCCCCAGCGGACCCCTCGTATCAGTACTCTTTACAGAAAATCCTCCCTCCAATCAACATGGCCGTGAATAGTAAACGAATCATGGGGCTGTTACCCAACTGGAAGATCAAGGTGCGCTTTAGGGATACGAATTGCTCCTCAACTAATGGACCTCTGGCTGCCTTTGACTTTTACATAAATAAAACTGCAGGTCAGTTTCCATCATCTTGCATCAACGTAATTTAATGTATCCATTGCTGATATTAGATCAAATTGAGGAACATACCTAGACAATTTTTTGATACAATGCTAGAAGAATGTAAATAGCAGAACGTTCATCTTTTTTTTATAAGAGAATAGAAACATCTTCACCACCTAAAAGAATCTCTACAGATGCTCAACTTTGAGTAAACTGTTTACTTTGTCAGACTCAAGAGTGCCATACTACTATGAATACTGCATTTGTGTTCAGAGCTCCGCGACGCATTTCTCGCTTCCACTTTCTCTGTTGTTTTTCTTCTCTCCAAATAAATTCTTCTAGTTGTCAAAATTTGTTTCTCTGCTCACTCAACCGGTTTACTCCAATAACTTTTGACGTTATCAGATTGGGTCATGATTTTCATGACTCTCCTAGCCCCCATTAGAATCCTTAAGAAATCCACCAATGTGATGTTTTGTTCCTTTCAAATTGGAAGAAAAGAAATGAGAAAAAATAACATATACCTATATTCCTTTCTCATCTTGTTTTCGTATTGCAAGATCCGCAAAAAAAAAGTTCATCTGGAGAGGGGGATAGCCCGTGGGTATATTATTTCCAGTCAATGAAAGAGTGTTTACAAACCTTGATAAAGTATGCAGTATACGCACGCTTTTGTATGTTCTACAAATATTTGTTTATACCACCCAAGGGCGTGCTCCTTGTCAGTGGTAAAACACTGTTTTTATATAAAATCCTGGTATGAAATTTTTGTTGTCAGAGTCTACTTTATAAAAAAATGTTAAAATTTACCCAATGCGCTAGATAAGAAGTATACTTTTTCATGAAAGCCGGTCACTAGGCTGCTTGTGACTCTTGTGACAGGGAAAAAGAATATACCCGGTTGATTAGGTATCACACTTCCTACACCTTCAACAACTCACTCACCAAAGCCAATCTCTTAAATGGAGATATCACTGTGAGTAGTAATCAGTAATAGAAACGAGAAACCGATAAGTAATTACTTGAAGGATCCGTCAAGTTGATTAAAATTCAAGTTCTACAGCCCTGAGTGCACAATAACAATAGGATGGATGGTCTGTAGATATATGAGATCCGAGAATCTGAGTTGGTCCGGAAATTTTCTGGAATTTTTAAAGAGAGTGCAATCAAAAACAATGGAAATGACTGTTTCATATTACGGCACCATAAGAGAGACAATAAGCCAAAAATAGTTGAGCAAAAGAAAAGAAACAGAAATAGGAGGAAGTTGATGACAATAGCGAGAAGCGAGAAAGTTTTATTTTTCGGTGGAAGTTTTCCCCAAAAGTTTAGCAATATCCTGTGGTCTTGTTGATGATATCGTACTTTCTTCCCTCGCAAAACTAAAACAACGACAGTTGGGTCTGTAGTAGATTTTGGCATTCTTATGTCGGATACTGCAATACAAACACAAAATATATGATACTGCAGTTCCAGTATTTATGACTGTCTTTTAAAATTATAGCAGGGATTTAAAAGTTGTTAGCAAAATATAAGGAAATCCGAAGGAAATTGATGTGGAATGTTTAACCAGCTAATCAAGCTGTCGGTTAAGAATAGTGGAGGCAATTTTAAAAGATTCATAATAACTAATCTGTTTCTAGACGTATTCCTTGGGCCAATGTGTGACTACGTCATTGCTCCCGTGGCCAGATATGCTGGACACTGGGGAATACCTGTTTTGACACCAGGTGCTCAGGCAGAAGCATTTCGCCATAAAGATAAGCAATACTCAACATTAACAAGGCTGGCTGGTAAGCGTACACATATTTACACTTAACGAGCGAAATATCAATTGCATGCGTGGGCTGATATTTACTTGATGAAGAGTTCACATGACACATTTATTTTATTTCGCCCACTAAAAAACAAGTATCTTTTTTTCCTTTTGTTCGAAAATGACTCACTTTTAAAGTTGTTTGACTTTTGACTTCTTCTTGAAGAAGATAATATGTAGACACTATTGTTACAATTCCATTGACATTTATTCTCTATAGGGTCGTATAGTTTGGTGGGTGAAGGATTCTCCAAGATTTTAGCTCGTTTTGGATGGCGTCACGTCGCACTATTTTACCATAATTTTGCTGTTGGCTCCGGCAAGGGGCATTCCCTGTGCCATTTCACCTTGGGCACTGTCTTCACAGCGTTGAACAGCACTCCGGTGTACAAGAGTTTTGATGAAACGCAAAAAGAAAAAATTGATTTCCATGCTGCTCTTAAATTCATCGCAGCGAAGGCTCGAAGTGAGTTTCTTTCCTCTCTCCCTATTGTTTCTTTTGTGTTGTCTGAGAAACGCAGAAAAAAATTGCGATGATGGTGTTTTGTATTGTATTGTGGAATGCAACGCTATATTTTATGCATTATCATGTTCACACAATAAAAGCTTTGTCGATTTTTAACACGAACACATAATAATATTATTTTCCGATAGAATTTTTGCTTTTTTTGGATTTTTATCATATTCTGTTTTTGACTCCACTCATGTTGATGATGGTGATGATGCCCTTCGAATGTGCTCTTAACTTTCTCTCTGCTTTCTCATGCTTTCATCATTAGATATGTATACCTTATTGTCTGCTTGTGTTTTCCCTCCTTTTTTCTCTGAATAAAAATTGCATAATAATATTTGATTGTATATGCGTTAAAAGGAGTTTTATGTATGAGCTTACTTTTCACACATTATCGTATCACAATCAAGAAATTCCAAATTTCTTCAAATTCTAACAATACAAGAATACAAAGCTAGAAAATAAAAATTTTATATGTAAGCCTTGGCTACTTCATTCATCTCATGCATTTGTAACGCCTAGTTTGTATTATTTATCTGTATAATAATTTATATTAACACCCACTGCTTTCCACAATGGATGAGCGTAAACATAGTGAGCGAGGTAACATGAAAGACTGAAAAATAGTTTGCTAGTGGCTTCTCTATGATGTTTCCACTGTCTCCTTTTTCAACCGAGCAACATTATCACTCCTCCTTTCACATCCGCTTTCTTCGTTGACTTGAGGGAATATGTGGAAAAATCATGCATAAATGTTGCATGCTTTGTAAAGCCAGTGGGAATTTTCTCTTGTCTGAGTTTTCTGTATCCTCCTTTATGATGAATGCGCCACCACCTTTCTTTCCATCATAATATTTCCTTTCATTCTTCGTCGTCGTCTTCTTCTTCCTCTCTTCCATCATCACTTTTTCCTTGTGTCTTTCCCCGTCTACCCTGTGAAGAAAATGTGTATCTTCTGTCTATCCATATTTCTCTTTCTCTCAAAAATACTTTTTATTGTTTGAGATTGGATGAAATGATGAATAGAAGAAAGAGGAGGAGGATGAGGATAAGGAGGAAACGCTACAAGAGTCGTAGTAGTAGTATTGGTGGTTATAAAAGCGGAAAATAATAAACTGACTCGTTCCTTTGTTGTGTGTGGTGATATTTATGTACATACAAAATAATAATAATACACATGTTAAAAGCTTTCTAGTAAGAAGTTCCCTACTTCTGGTGATGACGACACATAAAACATCTGAAATACAGCGTCTATACCACTTGGAATATTATATGTTGTGCTTTGTGCTCAACAATTTTCATTCTTTCTTCTTTCAACTATGTCTAACAATAAACTCATCTTTTCTATTCCCGTAGCGCTTTTCTGTGCACAGGCCTCCTTTAACAATGGTATTTTCTTTATTGCAAAAGAGAGCCGATACGGCAGTATTTAAGTTTTGCACTTATTATATTTTTGCATTGTCATCTGTTGCAATAAAGAGAAACGGCTTTGCTGTCCTTGTCGGATTTGTAATGGAGAAGTAGAACCTATATATCCAACTAAAAATCCTTTTCCACTTTCCATTCATAAAGTTGTGCGGAAGCGGTCTCTCCGTGTTTGCCTTTGTAAAGGGAAAGTATGGAAATGACCATAATGTAACTACAAGTGTTATTATTGCTACTACCGAGTGTTCTACCTTGAAGATAAAATTAATGAATATGGGCGAATGAATGGTGTGCATTATTGTTATCTAATATTGATAAATGAGATAAGATAAGGTAACCATAAGCATTGTGGATACATTAATGTGGAAAGAAGTGCCATTAAAAACTTCTTCATTTTACCTTAATCTTTATCAGTTCTCTTGTTATGCTGCCTTAAAATAAAAGAGTTTTCTGGAACACGTGGAATATAAAAGGGTGCTAAAAGTTACATGTGAGTTGTTACAGAGCGGTTAAGTCTAGAGAAGAGCAGATGCGGAGAAGATAAAATCCCTCTCGTTTAGTGCTTGGCCACTTGCAATGTTTAATGTATGTCTTTTAAAAACCGCAGGAACATGGCTTTTGCTTGCTGGCTTTGCTCTGGTTTGGATAGTTTGCTGGGGTTTTTAGTATAGTTGCAAGGTTTTCTGCAGCCTGCTACTCTTCCACTCCTACTCTCTCTCTCTCAGACTCAGCTAGTATTTCGTTTTTCGGAGAAATAATGCCATGGTGTGTTGCTAAGTAGCAAGCAGTGGAAAAGTGAAGGATAGAGAGAAAACGATGCTTAACATGAGTACAAAATATTATAAACATGTACCTCAAATGGCTTTAGTCCTTTCTCATTAATAAGAAGCATTCTCTTCTTCTAAAATCGGATGTTATGGACTAGCAGCAAGGTAAGGCAACAACAATCTAAGCTTTTTATTCGGACAAACACACATACAGCTATATCGTGATAACCCCAGAGACTGGCATAATCACAGTAAGGCAGCGGTAACACAGAGAAAATGTGTGTGTATATGCCGTAAAGCCCTTAACAGATACCGGAGCGCATTTTCATACATTTTTTCATCGAATTAAAAAAATGTTTTGTATATCCGGCCAGCATACACTTTTTATGTATGAGACTTGCAGGAAACTAATTGTTGAATTTATGTGGTGTTTGAAGTGTGTCATTGAAAATTTACACGGTATAGCCTCCCGGGTATCTATTAAAGATTTTACGGAAGGTATGGAAAGGGAAAAGCAAACCGAAAATGTAAAACGCTGTGGTTTGAAGTCCTTTTTAGTTCATCCATATGGATTCCTATTACGCATAATGTCATTTAGAGGGATAATGAGAGATGACAAACGACGGACACAGTACTCTTCATAGGGACATGATAGAATGTATAAACATGCTTGTAGGTAGAGTTTACTTTCATTTAAGTGTAATTTTTTAGCGCAAATTTGATTTTCATTATCGTCATCCTCTACTTTCATTATCATACTGGGCACATTGTTTTTCTCACTTGTTTGCACAGTAGGGTAGACAAAGATATTATGAATTGTGGCACAGCATAATCGTAACTTCAAGGATAAGTCTTTTAATACTGCTCTATGTATGGACATGCATTTTCCCCTCGGGAGAGACTAAAAATGTTTTTAGAATGAAACCAAAATTGTCCTTGGAAAAGAGTGTTTTTTGAACGAATGTAATTATTTTTCAGTTCCAAGTAATACGTAATCTCAGGTAAAAGTTTTTCAATACATCCTTGAAATAG
Source organism: Willowsia nigromaculata (assembly GCA_034700605.1). Classification (NCBI taxonomy): domain Eukaryota; kingdom Metazoa; phylum Arthropoda; class Collembola; order Entomobryomorpha; family Entomobryidae; genus Willowsia; species Willowsia nigromaculata. The sequence continues at coordinate 26,732 of JAQIXX010000694.1, forward strand.
CTTGAATGGGGAAGAGTGAAGAGGCGAGTTGAGAGTTCTAATGTTATTCCACTCACAATAGTAAATTATTAGTCTTGATTATTGGATTGTAACAAGTATGTGTAAAAAAATCGAAACCGTGTTGTTTATGAGCTATAAAGTGAAGAAGAGATGGTAGTCAGCCAAGTGTATAGAAAACACACAAAGCATATAATAATATATCATTTCTTCTCCAGTGTGTGTTCAGCGTAGCAGGAAATTGAAAGTCTAAAAGGAAGAAGTCGTGCCAATTTTAGGAGAATCCATAAACTTTCCCTGAGATTCTAGACAAGTTCTAAATATGAAATAAGTAACCCAAACCGCAGCACGCAGAAATAGTCAAGTGTTGCATATGCAAATGCGTAGTTCTTATTGTGAGTTGTTTGGCATCAATACTTATTGTTACTATTATGATTATTATAGCATGAACAAATAGTATGTAATAGAGGTAATATAAAAACGATACTGTGTGATTTAAATAACAATGAATATTTCATATGTGCTGGAGTGGTTTGAGCAAAGTGCTGCTCTTTGGTCTGCTGGATGAGTTCCGATCCGATGAGCGTAATGGAAACCTCATCATTACATACACCAACGTTTCTTGTAACATTTGACCACTCATGTGTGTAATTGTGCACTATACTAACTGGTGGTGGTGGTAATGGTAGCTCTCTCTCTCTCACTTACCTGCTCTATTTTCCCTACATGCATTTGTTTTTTCTAGCTTTTTATTCCAACTCTCAAAAACTTTATGGATGGAATGTAAAATAAAGAACTGTGTTTTTTGTGGTTGAGGAGGAGAAAGTCGCTTAACTTGGCATAAGTAACAATAGGAGTGGAGAGATGAAGTTCCACGTTTAACTATTCTCTAGGCTATCATGATCGTTTACATATTCTAAAAGAATACTAATAACAATGCAAATTTTCTAATAATATTAACAACACGATGAGGATAATGGCTTTTGTGTGTGGTTCAAAACACACAGTTCTTTTGAACTTTTTAAATGTAGTCGTTTTGCGTGTCATGTTACCTTAAATTATTTATATTTAAATGCTCCTGCTTATTTAAAAAGCTTAGGCATAGGCTTTCAAGCTCTTTCCATGTCACTTGAATACAGTGGAGTAGAATTGTACTCCTTTGCTCTTTTTTGAGAGAAAAGAGAAGGCAAGAGCAAGTGAGAGACAGACTGAATAATACTCATTTAATGAACTTTTTGAAGAATTCGTGGTGAAGATGATACATGAAGGAGAGAAAGTTTTGAACAAGTTAAATGGTATGCAGAGCAACACATTGTTCCTGCTAGTTGTTCCCTCTTGTCGTTTTCATCCACTTGAACAAAAGTGCTAGAATATAAACTACTTCAATGTACCTACTGCCTGTACTATATCTGTGGTGTAAGCAAGCACTGCTCTCTTTTTCATCGTTGCATATTATTTTGGGTGTAGATATTTCTAAAATTTATGTATGAAATGTATTTCTGCCTTCATTAATGCCAACAATTTACACCGGTTTTCACTTTTGAGAGCCACAGGTGAGACCATGAAACACCTAACTTTTAGTCTTGTTAAGAGTAAAGGGAATTTTTACATGGAGTGCTGTCATTTTACTTTTCAACATCATTTGCGCCTACTCCAATGCCTGGTATGATGCATACCTTTAAACATGAACTGAGAAAGTTCTCATATAATGAAACCAACTTTTATAAAACACATTTCATCAGTATAATTTCACTATTATGTATTATTATTATATGTCTACCATTTGTTTCTAATTTTGAATGTCAATGTGCTCTAACATTATAGCTTGTATATTATTTTTGTACCTGAACACAACTTTGCAAATTGCAAAGTTTTCTTTGTCGCTTTCAATTATTACCTCTTGTCTGCCCGTGCTCCTTGCTTTCTTCCTACCACACTGTCGTAATGAAAATGAGACAGTTCTATTGCTAGCTCCAGTAGTGTTCTTCCTTTCGTAGTTTCTTCATTAAATGTTTTTCTGAGCGTACTCATTATATGTGATCAGAAAGTTTTACTAAGCTTTATTCTCAGCACCACAGCGTCACCACAAATATCTTCAGACTTTCACACCCAACGCTTGTCTAAGAAAAATAAGGCTTATTTCTATGTGAGAACCTGCTTTTCAATGTAAAAGTGTAAGTAGTGCATTGGAAATGAAATGTTGGATTGCGAAACTGCAAAAAGTTTTGAAATTTGTTATGTCTCGTTGTCTAAACGCATGAATTTTTCTAAGATTGTAATTTTAGAAATTGATGTTTAAAAGGAGCAAATTGATAAAATCTATATGTGCTATTTTTGTTGCTTCAGCATTATACTAGCAGTAAGCATTGCTTGCAATTTTGAAACGTCCGAGGTTTTATTGAATACTTACAATAATGTTTCATTATGATTTCAAGTTGTGATCCTCTGCGCATCACCGCCCAAAATTAGAGATATTTTACTCGCCGCTGAAGAACTGAAGATGGTTTCATCCGGAGAATATGTGTTTTTCAACGTGGAGCTCTTTACCAAGTAAGTAAACGATAATATTGAACTACAAATTGTCAACGCGCAGGAAATTTGTCGTTTGAAATGAGTATTGAAAGCATTTTTTGACTCCCTGTTTCTTCTTTCTGAATTTTTACTCTAGTCTGAAAAAAGGTTATGTTCCTTGGTTTCACCCGAATGAAACACAAGAGAACAATGACCGTGCTAAACGAGCATACGAAGCTCTTTTAACAGTAACCGTTCGTCCGCCTCCAGACAGTGAGGAATATGTAAATTTCGACAAGGAGGTGAAGGAGCTCGCGCTAAAAAAGTTCAACTTTTCGTTTGGGGACGAGCCAGTGAACCCTTTCGTAACAGCTTTTTACGATGCAGTCATTTTGTACTCAACAGCCCTAAATGAGACGCTCGAAAATGGAGGTTCAATTTCGAACGGTACAGAGATCACGAAAAGGATGTGGAATAAAACTTTTCAAGGTTTGTTCAAAACAATATTGAGTTGAAAGCATTTTATAAGAAAATCGTACCTGCTCATTGTTATTTTCCACGTAAATCTTCTAAAAGCTTTTTGTCTATCGATATTTAATTATATAAAAATATTCTCAGCCATCTTAACATAATCACAGCAAATATAGGTGCTACACATGATCCACATCCCATTTATACCCGAAAGTAGCATACACGAAAGCAACAGAAAGGGAAAATTCGTTTTATCCTTTCTTGAAATAGCTGATATGATATAAAGACCCAACGCGTAAGATGGATTGGGGTAAAAGCTTCGAGATTTGCGAGCACGTAAACTGAGCAAAAACCTTTCCCTCTTTTGAAGACGCAGCTAAGTTACTTTCTCTTCGCTACTTTTCCTCGTTTAATTCAAGCTAAAAGGAGATAGGATCTAGCTCGACACGGATGTTTGACCATGCATTCATCTAGTAATGTGTTTCAAGTATTTTCATCATCATCGTCATCATCATCATATGCGTCTCGCAGGGATACGCTTTCTTTGATTTTCTTTGAAACCGAGTAAAAGATACGTGGTACATGGTTTGACTTGTAGGGGTTTGTTGAGTGTGGTGTTGGTTTTGCTAGCTTCTTTATCAAAGTATGAACAAGAGTAAAACAGACAACAAAAAAGATGGAAAGGCTTACTTGCGCAGAATGAGTTGAAAACTAGGCCTGACGAATTATATATCTGCAAAAATTAATCAAGCGTTTCTTGAACTTTAACCAACACATGTAAAATTTTGAATTTTAGATGCCTATGTTCATATAGCTCAGGGTGGTCGTGCACTCAACGAAAATGAAGATACTGTGTTATTAGAAAATGAGAAAAAAATGCATTTATATGTCAAGCTTGCGGTACGGTGTTTAGGGTTAGGGTAACTTTATGAGAATGGTAACTTTTTCAGGCGGATGTAGTTTCATAGTTTCAATGTTTTAAGTATTAATAGTGCAGAATTGTTACTTATATAAAACGACTGGTTTGATGCTTTCTAATTGATGTGGTTTCTAGGTTTTTGGAAAACACTCATTCTACCTACAAGTTCACGCATGAAACATTTAATTTTGACTCACTATCTCTCTTGTTGACAGGAATCACAGGAAACGTGAGTATCGATAGTAATGGGGATCGAAACGCTGACTATTCTCTACTTGACATGAACCCAGACACTGGTGCTTTTCATGTAAGTCGTGACAATCATATACCTACATGTGTATTTTCTCTAATTGTACGTATGAAGGAGCTAAACCGGAACGATCAATTCTACAATGAAGAAGCTGGTGCTCGAGAACCTAGACGTATATATCAGCATAGTTTTTACCAGTTTGTTAAGCCCTCAGCAAGAAAAACCTAATTCTATTTCTCTAATTGCAAATCCCAGTCCCTGAATTATACGAGGTTTACTAGTGTTTTGTAACGTAATATCGAGGCTCTTGCTTTTATTTTGAAGCTGCACTAACTGCAGTTCAAATTGAGACAGAAAATACGCCAATGTTACATGGTATTTGAAATATTGCTCCATGTAAGTTTGTTTTTCATTCGTTTAGAAAGAAAGAGCGTCTCTCTCAATCAGACAACAGCTAGTGTCTTCGGAAAATTTCAAACAAATATTTACAAACAGACTTAAAAGAAATCAAAGTACGAATGTGGATTTATGAAGGAAATAATGTTATTTGCAAACAATTATGTATCATAGGTGGTTGCCCATTACTCGGGCAAGACGAAGTCAATAATTGAACTGGAAAACGCAAAAATTCATTGGCCGGGAGGGAGAACACATTGGCCCCCAGATACTCCAAAATGTGGTTTCGATGGACATGGCTGTCCAAGTAAGTTCCCATTTGTCGTCATCTTTTACTTATGTAGGTATTTACCTATGCATAAACTAACCTTGTCATATATCACTCAACTGAAGAGGTAAACATTACTGTGTGTGCAACATTGTACTTTTTATAAATTAAGGTACTAGATGAATACATCAAATAAAACTGTCAAGTTATTTTTCCTTCACAGCGGTATATCTTCCTCCCTAAAAATAAAACGTTTCAATAAAAGTTCCAAACGCTATTTTACCGATTCTAGGCTCTCTTGCAAAATTGTACATTAAATTGAATGAAATCTTTATGAGATGGCATATACTTTTTTGCCACTATAAAAAGCTGAATTTTAAATGTAAACTTCCACATAAAAATAAACTAAAGCAACCAGTTTTTTTGTATTGGAAATGTTAAAAGTATGTGCTTTATGTTAATATACTAAAGATGTTCTAAAACTGGAGTTACTGCAACGTACAGCTTATTTTTGCAGTGTAAGAACAAGCGTAGAAAGCAAGCTTCAAAAATGAAAACTGAGGAATTTTGTGTAAATGACAGAGACTTTCTCTCGCGATGAAACCATTATTCTCTGGCAATCTGCTATTGACTCGGAGAAACTACGAGTAAGTTTATAGTTTTGTTTTGTGAGAGTAGTTTTGCATTCAAATTCACGAGTTTATTCTTTCATAGGTAATAGTGTATTAAAAAGATAAAACTGTAGTAGAGCATGTAAAACAACTTAATATTCTTGTTGTCATAATGTTCATTTAAATTACTTGGGGAAATATTATGATCAAATTTAATGTTTGTCATGAAACGCTCCCTCCTGCTATTTTATGAATAATATATTTAACGCAGAAGAAATAAGCCCCGTGTGAGATATTCCACAATACATAGGCCCTGTTATAAGAAAACTTTCGTATTACTTATTCACCTGTGTGTAGGTACACTTACGTTGTGTTACATGACTTGTTCCTAATACAATTTCATTATTTATTTCAGCTATGCCGAAGTACGTTATAGTCGTGATCGCACTAAGCTCTGCTTTGGTTATCATGCTGATAAGCCTATTTTTTATTTACCGGTAAGTATACAATAAAATGTGGTTCACACAACTATCTCTTAAAATCTCCTATTGTCCATTTATAGCATTATGCTGTCTCGACTAGGTATACTCATGAAAAACCTACGTATCCAGTTATCGAACAAGGAATCATCATAGACTGCTTCATTTGTTACCTCATAACTCACGTACTATGTATTATGTAACCATAAACATCAAGTTATCCCCAACATTCACCAAAGCCCACTGTCATAATGTTTTTGCGTGATAAAAACAATGCTGTAATAATTAATCCTGTACCCGCAGGGAATAACAGTCATTTCCCCACACCTCAAGCGTTTTTGGCAATGTAGGCACTGCATCGTTAAACATCAATGCAGAATGTCGATTAGATTATAATTCTTTCAGAATTTGTCGGGAAGAATTCTACGAAATACAAAAGTAACAAAATTCATGAAAACGGGTAGGCGTAGTTGCATATTACATTATTCATACACAAATGGGAAAGTATTATATAGACCAGACAATCACAGCTTTCAAGTGAGTTTTAACGGATAGCTATTTGGATAGAGAGGACCAACATGGAAATGATTACGGATATCCGTCTGCAGTTACTACTTTACTGCTGCCAACAACATTTTGCTCATTTATATCAGATCTGTAATTTATAGATTACATACAGGAAACTAAGTGACTAGCTAGTAGACTAATATATTTTCTGTTTTGCCTAGTCATCAAAATGTAATTGCCACAAATGTATGCTACTTTTATACTGATTCACTGTGTATGAAAGATTCTGAACGGTGGCATGAGGATACACACAGAGAGAGAAATATAGCAATTTGAAAGCTTCCGTTAATGCAGCTTATTCATTAATGGTAATCACTCCCTCCCTCCCTCCTTCCGCCATTCATTGATACCAAATGATTTTCAGCTGCACGACTTCATGTCTATTATTAGTTTGTAAAGTGACGAGAATAGTAGTTTCGATGTAAACGAAACCACTGCCTCTGGCTATCGCCAAACAGGAGGTTATTTTTTTCGACATATCTAACTCTCTGTTTGGGAATACTGAAAATAGCAACATAGTCTGATTCATTCGTTTTGCTTGTTTGCGTGACACTATGCGTTGCGTTACAAGCCTATACAGTCATTCACTCAAGCTAATAGATAGAGCGAGAGAGAGAGTGAAAGCAGAAAGAAAATGGGAAAAGCAACTCGACCAAAATGAAATGCCGACATGGCGTCAATGGCATGAGTTTGGTTTAGTGTGGTGTATGACGTGCGAGTGTGTATGTGTGTGAAGCCAAGCTAAAGCCAGCAAGCAGGCTGGAGAATATAATAAATGCGATATTATGATAAGAGAAGAAGATCTGACTTGCCCCTTGTCGCTCCCTTTGTGATTGTAGGAGTAGCAGTGTCCTAATACGGGATTCTATTATATTATTGTATGAAGGGCAGGCAAGTGTGAAGCGTGACTGTGTTTAATGGGACCACATGAAGAGCTGGAGAAAGTGAGATAGGCGTTCGCCTCACAGCAGACAACATCATCATCATCCCATCACAAAAATGTACTGCACTCCTACTCACGTTGTCGCATTGGATAGGTTGATAGGTATAATTTTGCGTTGGGAAAGGATTATTAAGGGGAAATAACCATAGGTATGATAACTAGCTAACTAGTAAAGGTCCAAGTTCTAGCAGGACTCATTCGGTCAAACCCAAACTGATGAATGAGTTATCACTATCATAGTTGTTGAACTAGAAGCACTTTTGCAAGTTAAAATTTCTCACGTGTATAATGAATGACCTTTTGTCAAAAGTACAATGCTAAACATAGTATAGGTAAGTGATTTATATTTTAAAGTGCATCGTGCTGGAATTGATTAGCACAATAGGCAGCTCTGAGCGTTTTGTGTTTCTCTCTATATTCAACTATTATTTTGCTATCATTGTCACGGCATCTGCTTTGCACGAAATCCTCGTTCGCAGATAAAAAACACCAGTTAAATTCAGAAGGTAGCCTAGTGTGTTTATTTCATCACAGGAAATCTCTAACAGGTTTAAACATCATCATCATCATGGTCACCGCTACAAGAATCACCCTCTTTTTCTGTAGGAGAATGGGTTAAAAAAGGATCAAAAAGTCATTTAATTTTCATTTGTTAGAGTGAAAAACGAAGGGACGAGGAAGTGCTTGTTCGATGTAACAGGTTTTTTTCATCTTGATCTACCTATAGACTTCACTTTATATCCGGCTCGAGAATTTTCTCTGATCTTGTAATCACTCCTAAAAGTAAACCTCTTTGTGCGTTCCCCAACCACGTTTTCTTGAGCTTATCATACCCAAAGCGACGAGTCTACAGAGTAAAGTAGATTTTGGATCTATCTCCTCATGCCAGTTATTGATGGCAGCGCACAAAATCTATACAAAAAGAATCTATTTAACCCATATCGTTTCAAAGGAGCATGGCTTTTGTCAACCTATGGGTCAACGAAATGCGAAAAAAAATCCTCTTTTGAGCCTTTACTTGTCAGTTGTCATGCCCATTGTATGCTATAGATGAGCGTGGGATGGACAAACGGACAGCCTCCATTTTTTTGTCTTGCAACGAATAAGCAAGCACAACTTGGTGAAAGCTGAGAAACACAGAGAATATACAGGCGCAACAATTGATCTTTTTTGTTACGTTATCAAGTGGGAACACCCATAGTTCACTGAGTGAAAAGGATTTGCTGAAAAATAGGCACGTTGTGACTGACCACACAATACGTTTCCCATTTTCAAAAGAAGAAATTGATTAATTGTTTCCATTCTGGTAGCAGGATGTTACTTTGTCTTTGTAAGAGTACAAACAGATGCAATCAATAATGGATTCACTGTTTCCAAAAGCAGTCTGGTTTCCCAGCTTTAGAGTTTTGAGTCTGAAAGCATTAAAGGATAATATGCTTCATCAGTCACCATTTCATCTATCATCTATTGCAAACTAATGTTAATGGCTCCTAATGAGAAATAACTGTCAGGTTGTGATTTCAATGCAAACTTTTCCTTTTTCCACCTCTTGTGTAACCAAATTTAGAAGTAATGGTGAATTTGGCTATAAACTATAAATGTTTAACGGATTTTATCATTGTGCATTCCCCACATTAGCCATTACAAATTGGAGGCAGAGATTGCGTCAATGACATGGAAAGTGAACATCAATGACGTACTCACAACCGGAGGCAATATAAAAGGATCACGTATGAGCCTTGTATCTCATAGAAATTCACTGCTGGTAAGTTCGACAAAATTAAGAGTTGAAGAAAATCAGTTTAACGAGTAATGTGCGCAATAATTTAAAGGAACTTGTTTAGAGAGATTTTCCAATGAAAATGCCACTGATTACTACATTAATGTTTTGGTTTTTGTGCATTTCAGAGCAACTTTTCTGGTGAATCCATATTTGTTGGAAGTAATAAGCAACTTTTTGTAAAAACTGTATTTTACAAGGTACGTTTATATTGAAAATTCCCGTTCGTTGCATTTATGCAGTTTTAAGCATACTATTATTGTAATTCCATATTACAGAGTAGTATCGTTGCCATTAAGAAGATCAACAAGGCCCGGATTGAACTAACCCGACCCCTTCTTCTAGAATTGAAACGGGTAAGATTTTGAAATTTTTTCGAAATAAAATTTATGACACTTAGACATGGTAATTGAATTTTGCAATATTCCCCGCAAACCTAACCTTCGCAACATTCCATTCTACTTTTGTAAGTGGCTTTCACATGCATTTTTAGCCCAAAAATGTTTAGCATGACAAGGGTACAAGAAGTAGGATATGTGCAATTCTTTAGAAGATTCGGCTTTTCAAACCTCTTGTCTAAAAATAACTCGTTATCATGTATGCTTGTCTTGCATTTCCATCCAGCTCAGCAGCACACACATGAACAATTTGCTATGATCTGTCTGCATTCTTTCTTCTTTAACTGTCCAAAAGTAAAAGTATGTATCATCATTACTTTTAACGTTAAGTGTAGAAAACTGCAGATTATAATGAAACTGCTGACACGTATGATTGCTCCTCTTTTCATTCTCATCATGAGCAACTTTTTCCAACTTGATCACGATGATCATCATGGGGCAGGTGATGGTGAAAGTTGAGAAGTTTGATGACTAGTTAAGCAAGCCAACTTCTCATCTCTCCTCCCTGAACATTCAACATTCTTCTATCATGTCAGTTTCTATGTTGCTTTGCAATTTACAGGCAAACAACCAAGTAGTTTTTACGGAAAATGAAAGGCGAGCAAATTTATTTTACCTACGCTCATATTACGCACCAAAAGGCATATCATCCAACCATGCATATATATAAACTATAAGTGTGTATAAATAGAAAGACATGACATGCTCCTGATATATTTTTGGGTGAAAGTCTGCTGCTTGCAGAAGGATAAGTATTACGAGAAAACGTGCTTCCCAAAGAGTTATTTCCTGTCGGACAGTGTAAAGCGTTAAAATCTTGAGCAGTGCTAGCATGTCATTTCTCTTTTATTCTCAAAAAAGTTATCCAATAACAACAAATATTTAATGGGAAGGGACATCTCCTCAGAGATGAAGTTTTGCCTGCTGTTTTTTTCGATGGTAAAGAATCAAATATTATTCGTTTCAGCTTCGTCACAAGTAATAAAACCTGACTTCACTCTGCATTTTGCATCCCAACTTTTACGTCAAGTCATATACAATCTGATAAAATGAGGGTTTCAAATCGACAAAAAAGCTCAGAACTTGCAGGTTTGATATGATGAGGAGTCGAGTTCAATGGCTTCACTTCTAACATCCCTATAACGTGTACCCATGCGAATTGAGCCCATGGGTGAGCCAAGACTATATATGCTCACCGCAGTTCATCAATAATAACAAACATGATTAGGATTCATTAAATACTCTTCAAACTACATATGCTTGAAACTTCATAAGACATAAAATGTATGTATCTGGATCAAAATTCCTTCCAAAGCGATAAATTTGATTGACTTGAGGGAAGAGTGAGCAGCACACACGGACAAGTGGATTTCATAGTAGGTACATCCAATGATTTTGAAGCTTTTGTGGAGCTGATATTCTTTGAAAACCATCATAATTTTTTATTAGTGTGAAGGAGTCTATTCAATTTTAGATTTTGATTCCACATCGTGTTTTATTAGCTGCTGTACGTTTCTGAGTCAGTCGCAGTTTGTTTCGATTTTGGTTTTCATAGTTCATCATGATTCTCCACATTATATCATAGCATTTCATATGGAAAATAAAATTTTGTTGGTAGTGCGATGTTTCAATGTGCATTTGTTAAATTGGTTTTGATGCAATCTGACGTGAAGTTTTGTAAACCGCACTCGTTGTGAGTTAGCTCACGTCATGTAGGAGAATTCCGGTCGGTTTTTCATCGTTATTGTTACGATTGTCAGTTTTTCATAAGTATGATTCACAAAATCATTTAAAATTTAATGCCTTTCTCCAGCTAGACTCTTCTTTCCAAATTCATTTATTATATGCTACATAAAATGTACGTTTTCTCGTCTAAACTATGGCCAATCCAGCAGAGAAATACTTAAAACGAGCAAAAAAATGACCAATATAAGCAGTGGGAATTTCTCAAGCGACGTGCTTTTGTTAATTCATAGTTATGGCGTTACTATGGGTTTCGTTTGTCAGGCAAGTGTTCCTTTTTACCTACAGGTAATGCAAGTTGGGGAAAACTGTCAAAAACTATGTTAGGAATCCTGCACATGAATTTGTATAGTTCAACCAGATAAATTATGTAGCAGTTTGCACATTTGTAATTTTACTTTTTTCCATTTCTCATTACTTTCAAGTAACAGATTTAATTTAGTTACCCTAGCGTGCCATTTTTTATGATGTCATACAGTTTTCAAAGTAGCCATCGTTCTTTTTAATGTGAAAATGAAACTTTTAACAGCCTAAGCAATTACGAGTAGTTTTCCAATTTCTCAGACACATATAACTGTCTGCTTGCATAGAGACTTGAGACTATAATAACTTTGTGTACAAAAAAATATACGATCACTTTCACTTTGTCGTTCGTTTATTTCCTTTATGCTTATTGTATTGGAATGATGGAAAAATCTTTCTGAAATTTCAATTCTTTTCTTTCACGTTATATTACATTTCTAATTGTTTGCTTCTTTTCAAATAGTTGCGTAACTATTTTATGTTCACATTTAAACAACAGCAGCACTTCAACTCTTCGTCGTTGGTCTACCTTTTAGTCGGTGGAATGTTCTGAGCCCGGGCTCATTCCAAGGACTTACATTTCTACGTAATTGTAACTGAAATGGCAAATAGCCAAAGCAAGCTTAAAACATATTTTTGGCCTGAGATTCCAGAGAAGTGACACATGACAAAAATGTAAACGGAAAGGGTGGAATGCTGATCATTGCGAAACTAACTAATGATGTATGTACCTTACATTTTTAACCATACGTATCATATAACCCATGTAAAGACCACTTTTTTTCTATCATTAAATTTACAAGTGGATACATTCTCCATGAGTATTGTAGTTTATGGTGCACTCCCTGCTGCCCAAGACTTATTCCTGGGATGCTTTTTAAAAAGTGGAGCTACTGGACTAATAACCCAGGTGGTGAAAGCTTTAATATGAAATAGCGACAGGAAGCGGAAAGGACTGGTCTTGTTGAAGTCATAAATATCATGTAGTTGTTAGCCATCATCCTAGCGAGTTTCTCACGAAATGAAATTTTGTAGTCATTTATTTGGCTAATAATTTTATAATAGGAGCGTGGATTAGAGAAATGTAGACTGGACTGGGGAAGCATGTTGATGGTGGCGGTGTGTCCATCATCATGACAGGAACTTAAATGAAAACAGAAAGTGTATTATCGTCTGACAAGCTTATAAACAGAGGGTAAGAGGAGAGATGAGGAGATGCTTTCTCATCCAAAAGGCTGCTTCTGCAAAGTGTCTGTCGAGGTTGTTGTTGTTGTTGTTGTGTGGTCTGTAAAGTGGCTTGTAATTGTTTGGATATTACGTTGAAATGCAAATTGCAGAGAAAATTCCTTCAGGGAACGTCAAAAAAGCTTACGTGCAGGATGCAATATATTCAGTGGTACTATATAATATGGAAAGAAGAGGTATTTGCTATAGAAGAAAGTTGAGTTATTGTTGGAATAAGTGACATGCGACATGTTCATATGTTTACATTACACTGACGAGAATGACATAAAATAGTGTTATATGCTGTTACGCTCATGGAAGATATGCTTACGCCACTCACGAGCCTGAACTTAATTGATATTTATTAGCTGCTGGATGGAAATGCAATAGCTTACTATACCTGTTTCCAAAGTGTTTATGGAGCCTAGGAAAACTGGACGTTTTCCACTAATCAAATATTTCATATCAGTAATTAATTTATCCTTCATAGGTAAAATTACCAGTACATTGCACGTGAAGTCGTTGTTTGCTGTTGTTTAGTTAATTGTTTATATCAAGAGGAGAAAGTAGTATACTTCCATGCTAATTTGCAACTCTTCAAAATTGTGAGAAAAATTATATTTATGTGGTTCATTTCATGTTTTATAGATGAAGGATTTACATCATGAGCATCTCGTCCGTTTCATTGGAGCTTCGGTGGAGCCCCCACACAGTTTTCTCCTCACAGAATACTGTCCCAGAGGAAGTCTACAGGATATTCTAGAAAACGAGCAGTTGAAGTTGGACTGGACGTTCCGGTACAGTTTGATGCATGACATTGTCAAGGTAGGATTTTTACTGCTTCTCTGTATACACCCAACAAAGTTATATGAAACCCTTGCATAAACGTTTATTAAAATGACTTAAAAACATGAAAACTTGCATTTTTTTGCTGCTCTTCAACGCTCTTCTTCTGTCGCTTGTTTTTTGAGTTGTAGTCTACATAATGTGTATGCCACTTAAATATGGTGACAGTGTTGAACGCAGTGAGGCAGCAAAAAAGGCTTCGCGAAAACAGCGAAAGCATTTACCACACAGCTTTTCAGTTTCTTTCTCTTGCTGCCACTTTTATAATATACTTTAGTATAGTGGTGTAGTGGTGACTGGTATTCTAAACAGATTTCCCTTTATAGCAAGTCATGGTCTAACAACAATAATCATAATATCGTCGTGATATAATGGAATGGGCATGCTTAAAAGTCTCTTGGAAATTCCGCTGAACATTCATTCATGCGTAATGAATGACGTTACGTACACTGCTACAAAGACGATGCAGTGAAAGTGCCGTGTGGCAGTAGAAGCACTGTTTATAAGAATATTCTCTGGCTTAATATCCACTTCATTTTTTATGCTCTACGAGTATTGATACTATGTAAGCGTACATATATATGCACTTGTGGACATCAGCATCATAGAAGAAATCAGGGTTACAGGAGGTTTAAGTCATTAAACATTCTACGTATGTATGTATCTTGAATTCAACGCTGTTTTCACCCGAGGGTATTCGCATTTACCGCTAATATACACGAAAGTGGGTGGAACTACGGTTGGAACTGTTTCTGTAACCCTGCCCTTCAACTGCTTACTCATGATTATGCCAAAACCATGGTTGGAAATGAAAATGAGGATGAATTGGCCTCCAGGGCTGTTTTGTAATATGTGACGCGGTCTTGAAAGCAAGAACATGAGAGATGAACACGGGTCTACTAGACTACTCATTGAGTCTCATGATTTTGGTGGAGTTGTAGGAAAACATCAATTGTGGGTAATATAATGTAACCTGTATTTATTCAGTGGATAGGACGATTATCGACTGCTTGTGAGAAAAGTGTTTATTTGTAATTTGTGGGAAGGTCACAAGCTTGGGATGTTGCACCACTTAAAAACTTGCTTGTATAGAAGATGGAGCACGTATATTGGCAGGTTGACGAATGTGGGCGGGATGGAAATTTCATGTCATCATTAATTATTTTGGAGTCGTTCACATTCAAAGAAATGACTTGCACAGCTAGGGCCACTCGGAAATGAACGCTGTTATGCATGAAGTATTTTATTTGTCTATATATATTTTGATGATCAAGATTGTGCGGACAAAAACCTCAGTAAAGATGTTTGGTCTGGTCTCATTTTAAACCGGATGGTTTCAAATGTCCCCATTCTTCGATTTGGCTTAGTGTTTATACTGTATATAGATATAACTTAGCCTTAGCATGCTCAAGCTTTTAGGCGACTCGTGACGAAATTAATCTTTTAAAACATAAACTCAAACAAATCTCTAGCCCAAAACACAGTGAAAGTAACTTGTTTTCACAGTACAAACGCTACATAGGTACTATACATCATCAAACTGTTTTATTTAAAAAGTTAAATGAATTCATGATAATTTGATCCAATAGATGTATTTACAAAGTTTTAAAGCCATTATGAGCGTATACACTTAATGCACTTCGATATACATAGACATTCAATGATTAAAACCAAAATCGTTTTCAAACGGTTCATTCATCATATATATTACTGCAGTTTAGTATCACAGATAGATCATTATTACGCTATCCCATCATTCACATAGGAAATACCAAGGGAATTGAATGGTGGATGGTTGAGTGGAATAAAGGGAAAGTATATTAATGGGTTGCATTATTGGTATTGGTATGTTTATCAATCAACATCAGAGCACTAAAATATTGTTCATCGCAGTTGTACAGTTGCTTGTGAAAAGTCGCATAAAATGTGTTGCTTGTGTTACTGAATTCTCTATATTCATAAAAGTAGTTGGTAGGAAGATCTTGTCTGTAAACGACTATGATTAAAGCTATGCCATGAAGTACATAATATGTAGATTTATTCCTGTCCTTCAGTTTATGTTATTTAGTGTTTTTGTTATACTCGGGAAACAGTGGTTGAGCTCTGCATTTGACAAACACTTTGCACAAACACTGCCGATCCTACTTTTTACGCCTTCCTTGTCGTCAATTTCTTTTAAAACCCGCATATAATATATTGGAGATCGGCACAATATGTGCTGTTAAAAAAATGAACATAGGATGTTACTTGAGCGTGTAAGGGAATTGCATGTTTTGATATACCGAGGGAATACATGCGATTTAGAAACACGAACAATCAAGTTATTATGTTTTGATCATGGACAAAAAACCATGGAAAATGAAGAAAAATAAAAGTGCTAGTTGGGTTATGTTGGTAATGTATTTCGACGAAATGATGGGATACAAAAGGTGAATTGGAAAATTATTTAAAACATTGAGCTATTCATGTTTATGGTTTTCCTGTTTACTGATTCAACGGCAATTTTGTCAGTTGCCATTGCAATAATAAAAACATATTACCTTTTCCATTTGATTTCTAGTTCCTTCTCTTCCTTCAAGAGTTTGTTTCTTTTACTCACAAAACCATTACAATCAAAAACTTGGCGATTTCTTCAAGATAAATAAGAAATGTGTATGAATGGAGGATGGAATACAATACACGCTTTTTGATTGGTTTTATTGGTAACCCATGCTATAAAAAAATCTTATTTTTTTTCAAATCTCCGTTTATATCATGAAGAATTTTATCCGTTCATTATTCTTTTCATGCTGTCAAACTGTTGCCCGGAAATTGCTTCTGGCATATTGATGGCTATAGTTTCCATGATCCCATGCTATCATCTTTCTCGGACGTGATATAAAAATCAACGTTCGAATGAAAGTGTGAGGATTGAGGATAGACCGAAGATGAGTTACAAGATCCGTAGTGTGCGTGTTTCAGCTTCCTACCTATTGTAATAGCGTGATATTAGCAATGGGAAAAGGGAAGCGCTTTTCTTCCTTTGGCCTCCTTCTTCTAGTGGAGGATTACAGTTGTCAAGAGATTTCCTTTTCTTATGTATGAATGAACTCACACGTTACTTCTACGATTCTTATGTTTACATCACTGTTTTACTTTCCATTTTGAAGGGTTCGGAAGAGTTGAGATTTACTTGCTTTCGATTCTACTAGTACTCAAAAATGACAACTACAATAATACACACTCTCTATGATGATGTATGTACCAATACTACAGTAGCTCTACACTGAATCAATGCGATTTTCATGACAATAGATCATGGAATTTTGGTGAATGAAATTCTAAATACACAGCGTCATGCGAATCGTTATAAAGAAACTATACTTTGCCAAAACACAGAGCTCGCTATTAAAAACGATTTATACATTTAATAAGTCAATTCACACCAAAGTCATGTCTGAGGGAGGACTACTCTAATGTTTACAAAATATGATAAAGTACATACTAAAAACACACAAAAATGTATGAGTAAAATAAATATTGATATAGCATAAAAATGTTTGTATGAAAATTAAGTAATAACAACAAATCAAACTAAACAGAAAATCAGTAAATATACAATCAATCAAATCAATCAAATTAGAAATTTTAAAGATTAAGCTTCCAAGCCCAGCAAAATTACTGGCTAGATGGGATTCGCATCTTGAAAACAGCCTCTTTGGGTCGCTCCTAAATTATAAAGTTAAGGCCAAGTATAAGCATAGGTTTTTACTTGTCAAGTATATCTATCTGTACTGCTACTTGAATTAAGAGAACTATATTTTCACTTACATTGTTCGCAATTGACTCACGAAGCGACTCTGTACTTTTTTTGAGATCTTCCGAATGCATCCTAGCTTCCTTTAAGACTTTGCCGATGCCACTGTTATGCATCTTAGAAATTATTTGATCTTCTTTCTTCTTCAGATCGTCGTCGTCAATGCTTAGCAAATCACATACCCAGTGAACTCCTCTGCAGTGAATCGCGTTTGGATATTTCTCTATCAATTCTTCGTACGGCATATTAATTACGTTTCGCTTGAATTGCACTGGCTTAATGGGATGTTCTATAAAAGCAAATCTGTTTTCCAGTGCATTCGGTGCAGCAGCATCTGTTTTCTTAACAATCTTTCCAAATTTACCACTTAAAAATCGTCTTAAAGCCGGGGATTTGTTGGGCCGGGGAGTCTTGGTGGTGCTTTTAGTGGGAGGAGGATGACTTTCCCCAATCAAGCTCCATTCTCCTTCTTTCCCTTTGATACAATAGTAGGAATTTATAAAACAAAGGTTTCCACCTGTCACAACTATACTGTTGTTATTGCCATATGAACACCTTACCTTTTTCAGAATCTGTACTTTTCCTCTGCGGTGAAACAGGAATCGGCATACCATCATTCTGTTTGGGCTTGTTGTCGCAGTATTCCTTATACTTTTTCGATTTTAAACGTGGGTCTTCCAAGATACAAGGAGATTTTGCTCCGTTGCGTGAATCACCCTGTTTTTTAGTTTGGTTTTCTTTGGGAACGAGATTTTCAAAATTAACGACTGGAAGCTCCTTCGCAGTTAAGTCAATGAGGTATGGCCTTTTCCATCCTCCGCTCGAACTCTGCATCCCTGCAGACATTGCCAGTTCAGATGTTGATTTTGGAGAATTCTGAAAAAAGAAGCGTTTTGTACAAGGTTCTAGATAATACCGTAGAAAAAAACACATGATTTTAAATGCAGACAATAACACACCTTGATCTGTTCATCTTTGTTGGCAGCAGATTCAACAACTTCGTTCGAAGGCAACGCCAATTTGTTAACAAGATCCGCTTGTAAGTCTGCAAAATCGAATTATTTTAAAATGTTACTAGATTGACAAAACCATGAATTTGCAATTCACTTCGAAACAGTCATACCAAAAGAAACAGTTTCTTCATCGTCCCAGTAAGGCGATGGAGTGTGCGGAATCACTTCTTCATTGAAGAAAGCTTCGGTCCTTTCATTTCCCTTATCATCATAATCACCCGGAGATGTTTTAATGCCGACCAAGGAAACTCCTTCCTCAGGATTTCTCCCCTGCTCTAGCACACCATTGCTCCACAGTCCGAGTTTCATTTCCTCAATAGATTTTTCTGGTCTAAAACCTTCCACTCTTTGAATTTTCTGCAAGTCGAAAGGGTTAGCCTTCAAATCATGAAGCAACCCATTGTTCTGACCTTGGTTTCCAACGATTGACTGCATAATATCTTTTCGATTGTCAAAATTGTTGTTTGAGGCAGGGAAAATTTCACTTCCCTTATCTTCGTCATCCGAAATCTTCTCTAATTTGACAGACTGCAAAGTATGTGCCTTGTCCCGACTGGGATTACTGCTTGTTGTATCCAGCGAATTCTCCTCATCTATATTGCGAATATAATATAAAGATGGAATCCCAGGACTGCTGTTTGTAGCTTCACTCGCGAATCCAGAGCTCATCTCATTGGAGTACAATTCCTCGTCATTGAACAAGCTCAGGTAATCTCCCCCGTCAGAATAACTTCTTCTCATGATTTTAACAGATCGTTGCTGAAAGGGCCCGCTGTTTATACGTGATTGACCGCGTACACTGCATGCAGGCGGAGAATACCTTGGACTGTAGCTGGTTGCCAGACTCGAAATATGCGAGCCTTGTACTTGAAAAGTCTTTGAAGAAGGAATATCTGGAATGCTAGATGTATCCATGGATTCTGAGCTTTCATCCGATTTGTGGGGCTCACTTCCTATCATAGTAGTTGGTTTCAATTGATGATCATAAAAGTTTGACGTTTGCTTCATTTTATCTTTACTCCGGTAAGAAGAGCCATGGCGACGATTAGATGGATATTTAGAAAGAGTCGACTTTTCAAATCTTGTCTTCCTTTTGTAGTCCAAGCAGTCAGTTTTACGAGCTTTGCGAGAATGACCAATGTACTTTGACGGACCAGGGTATGGTTCATCAGCGTATCTAGATTTAGCACAGCGTCCTACTGCATTTGGAAGATTGTTTGTTCCAGCACTCGGTTCATTATGGTGAATGACTTCGCCATTTTTCCAATCGAAGCATTCAACGAGAGAATCTAAACTTCCACTTTCAATGTCAGATAATCCTATTCGCGTTGACGAGCCTCCATAATCGCTATCTACAGAGCGTTGCTGAATCTCGTTTGTAGACACGGGAGAGTTTGACACCAAGTTAAGTTCCAACTTCCTTCCTGCTTCACAAAATCGTCTGCCTTTGCTAGAGTGTCGCTTAGATGTGGGTACAACTAAAAAATATTGGGAATTCTAATTTTCAGTAATCTAGTTCTACAACTGTCGACGCACAGTGTACATATGACATGAACCATAAAATGATGATGAGCATTATGTTTATAAAAAAAACATACCAATTTTTTCATAGACACAAGCAATATCATCAGGCGACTTCCCTCTAGAGTATTCATGGCCAGCAGGGTTTTCTCCTAAACGGAAAGGCGATTGTTAACTTTAACTGACTGAGTGATGAATTGTTAACTTTATATGCACATGTTCACTAAATCAATGTATGTATTTATGATGTGAAAGATACAATATCCTGCTGTAATAACTAATAACCCACCTTTTTTCCGAGAACGAGCTGCAACTTCTCGTGCTTCCTCGCGATGACTCATGCGTCTCTCTAGAAGTTTGTATATATTTATTTACATGGGGTAACCACATTTTTTAAAAACCAGGGAGTGATAACTGAATTTGTATTGCTTACTTGCGCTGGTTCTGGAAGTATTGATAACTTCGCGATCCCTAAAATACTCCCTGCGAGAAGGAGACCGGGATCGAGGTCGGTAACGAGTTTCTCTTCTCTCTTCGTATCTAGGGTGTCGATTTGCATGAGGTCTTCGATTAGCAGAAGAGCTGCATTCATGGCTCCTCCGAGGGGATGACCTTCTAACGTGATGGGATCGCACCCTTGGACTGCCACGAGACTGACGAGACCTTCTATCATGTTGAATATGTGAAGCAGGATGTTCACTGTCACGTCTGCTGCGCCTCTCCCTGCGCTCCCGTCTTTCAGTCATTTCAGCTTCATACCTCCCTCCATGTCGACTGTCCCTTCTATTCCTGGAGTGTCTTCTTTCAAATGATCTTGTTCGCTTCATTTTCCAACGTATCCCTAGTTAAATGTGTAACAAATAGAGGTTACATATTAATCTTCATGAGCATCTTTATGACATCTGACAACAAAGTCGTTCCTACTTTATCATAAGATATTTTGAGATTTAGTACAAATTGGCCCCTATTCCCCCAAATCTACTAATTGTTCTACCAAACATATTATTTCTCTACCCACAAGTTAGTTCCCCCACACATTATTTCCCTGTCAACCTAGAAGTTAATCACCGCCCCCATACATTATTTCCTAGCCCTTGTAGCTCTTGTAGGTGATCTGTTGTAAATAATATGTGTGGTGGGGAACAACTTGCTTAGGGGGGCTGGGAGCTTGTACTACATTATTTCGAGAAGCATGAATTTTTAAAGAAGCGTTGTTAAGAATTAAGTTTTTGAGTCTGTTGTCTGCTTGCGTTCCTGGTTCCTTGTCAAAATCAAATCATTCGAATATTTTCTACCAGTACTATCCGACATTCAGTTTATGACAATAATAGACCCCCAGGACCCCCTTATTCCAACATCGCCCCGAACTCAAGGCCGACCCCCCTGCCATCTACTCATCCCATCCCTAACTACTAACTACAGAGTCTTTCAGCTGTGAACTACTATTGTTTTTAATTTAACTGAACCTTTAAATCTTATTTGGCCTAATTTTATTGTAAATTAGTACTAACTAGACCTCACTGACTTGACTTTCCTAATATTCATGCTTTAATTCTAGCTTTAATAATAATTAACAGTTCTCAACTCAGCATTTGATATTTAAGTATCAAACCTCTCTATCAAGTAAATTGCCCATAATACCTACAAACCATTTTAATGCTACGACCTTGACCTACTAATGATACCATGTGATCTACTAACAATATGCCTAGACTAAGAACCTGCTATTAAAACCTAAACCTTCATTAGCCTCCCTACTTGCAATTATATTTTTAATTAAAGAGATGTAAAACATTTATCTTTAATACTATCATTACCTTTTTGCAAATACCAACTTTCTAATTACCTTCAAATTATGAAGTAAACAATTAATAATAATAGCTATTGTGTAAGCTCAAACACCTTGACTAACAAAAGGTTAAGTTGATTGGTGTCGGTTACTTTTTCGGGCAATGGGTTTGACTAGCGCAAAAAACGACTACTCGGACTACTACCATGCGCATAAAATAGTTGCATAGATTTTTATGAAGTCCAGAGAGCGGATCAGAATGAAAGAGAACCCGAAAGCCGATATGCTGTGCTGGTTGGATGAGTGATGGATGCTTGCGTTGTCTTTTTAGCTGGGTTGGATGTATGGATGGGTTGGATGCTTCTGCATGTTTGCAGTTTTTACGGAGGATGCATACTGAGATGTCAACGCTTCGCTATGGTTAATGATCGAGACGATGAGACTTTCATTTTCATCATTTACCACACTTTACATGGCATTGTGGCGCTTACAACCTCATTAAAAAAATTATTATTAGCAGATTTATGCAAAAATTGTATATAGAGACGTTAGAAGTTGTATGCATTTGAAGTAAAAAATGACATCAATACTTTTTGCTGCAATCCCCCAAAAGTTGGCAATATTGCAAATCACTCGATTAAAACTCTACATTTTTTCGCACTGAGCATATTATTAAGGAGCCTTAGTTTCTTATTGGTTTCGTTCGTGTCTGTCCGTCCAGACGATATCTCTCGAACACGTCATCGGATTTGCTTCAAATTTTGTACACCGGTACCTTAGACCATTAGTAGGAAGCCTATCGATTTTCAGGCTCCTAGGTCAAGCACCTTCGAAATGACGGGCACCTTAAAGTACCTATCACTGAGAATTCTTATGTTTCACTCCGTGATTGCGAATACCTACCTATGAAGCTTACTCTATGCAAACTGCTATATTATGAGTGTATACGTGTTAAAATCTACAAAATAAATAATTAAATCACTATGTTGCTTTGTAAATCTCGCATTTCTGTGTAGCGCAAACGAAAATAAAACGTCTCGTTGGTAAGTCAATAAACCGTTACAACCGGGGTACCCAAGGAGCGTAAGCACCCGTTGACAAAGAAACAACCATAATTAAGGGATAAGCTGACAAAAGATTTGAAGAGAGCGCCCTCAAAAACCCCCGAGTACTTCTTACCAGCCTCCTAGGACGCTTTTATCACTAAAAAGTCAAATTCCCCACCAGGGGGCGCTCAGAGCTCAAATCTGACAGCAGATTTGGAAAGAGCGCCCTCGAACACCCCCGAGTACTTTTTTCCAGCCCCCTAGGACGCTTCTATCACTAAAAAGCCAAATTCCCCACCAGGGGGCGCTCA
>JAQIXX010000695.1:0-49857 GCA_034700605.1 Willowsia nigromaculata
AATTCGAAATGCACAGTATGAATACTACAGGGAAAATACAAAAACAAGAATACAAAACTAGTATAAATCAACCTTTATATATAATGTGTGAAAAGGTTGTCACCAGTTTTCACTCAGTATCCGATTGCAAAACATGTTTGCTGCAATGATGGTAATCACCAAATTTAAAAAATAATTTTGATACCGAGGCATAGTTTTAAGAAACAGCTGAATCAAAAGTCATACCTCTGAGGCAAGATTTATTGTAAACTTTGGACAGCTTTGTTTTCACTCTGTACAAAAATTAAATAAATGCACCATGCTTATGGCAAGTTTTGTTAAAGCCGTGTATGAGACGCGTAGGTTTTCATTATAAAATAAGTATGCAGCTTGTAGCAATGCATCAAGTGATTCTGGTTCCCTCCAAGTTCTTGAAAGACTACTTACAGACGAGCTTTAGGGAGTGTGGAATGAAATGAAAAGAAAGACAAACCATTGCGCATTGGGGGAAAAAGTTTTCTCTTTGTTTTTGTGCGTGATGATGGGGAAAACTCTATCAGTGATTGTGGCAGATTTACACAGACAATGTTTGGTTATCAAGTCATTGCGTATAAGACCATTTTCGTTTACTGCGAATACGTGATTGAAACGCATGAAGAAAAGTTAGTGTGCCTTCCAAACTTTTAATGGTTTTCCATTTGCAAATCAGATTTTTTTTCATTTAAGCAAAAGGGAAGCATGTACACGAAAAATCCTTCTCTGATTTTATCAGTCGAAACGGTTGCATCGTCATTTTTACAGAGCTTGATTTTCTTGATTAATTTTTTCTTCGTTTTTGTTCTTTCTCTTCTTCCTAAACTTTTGCCTGCAAGCAGTTTTGAAGTAGATGGAAAGACAAATAAGAAAGCTAACTTTTGTCGATTCTCTGCTTTTTTTGGAATGCAAATGAAAATTTCTGTGAGCGAACACAAGTTTCTTGTATGTGTTTCCTTTTCCTCTTCCATCATTTTCAAAAATCAAAATATTAATCGTGATTTTGGTAGAGAACAAAAATAAAGATGATGAATCTTGATACTGATACGATATACTGCATGTTTTGGACCACGAACCTTGTTTCCAGTAATTAAAGTCGGATACATGCTTAAAATGAGCACCATCCCTATAACTAAAGTCAGATTTATAATTTTACGCCACCGGTTTTCATGTATTGTGCATTTTACTTTAGGAACTCATACCACATCAGGCTCTTAAAAGAATTCATCTTTATCCACAAATTGTTTTGCAAAATGCTTTTCAAAGATTTTTTGTTCTTTGTAGAGGAAGGAATAGAAAATATACAGTATTCATAACAAAAGCACTTAGCTGTATTGAAAGTGCATTTGAAAGAAGGCAATATACTGCTTTTAGGTCAACAAGCGTATGCTTTCCGGCCTTGTTTTATTTCCCAATTGAAAAAAGTATGTCAGAGCACAATTTTATACAATTTGGAATGACACCTGCAAAAATATCGATACTCTTTGCATTCTCTTCCTCATATCGTTACAAGAGTATAGACGAAATTTTTCATAGGTTTCTTGTGAGTCGGAGAGCAACAAAAAATAAAACCATTTTCTGTGACCACAGAAAATGCAGGAAAATCCACTTCAGTTTTTATCTAGAAACTGGAAAAATAATAGCTAAAGGGAGAGTAAGAGAGCTAGCGGATTTTCATGGTAGAAACGTACAATAGCACATGGCATGTGGCATCCATCCATTCTCATCCTGTGTTACATGTTACATTATTATACTTACAAGAAGGCAGTGGAAAAGTAAGCAAGCATTCGACACAACAAGAGCTCTTACGCCATTCTCCTTCCATTGTCGACTCTCTTCTTATGTCTATCGCATATCGTCTTGTTCTTGGATCTCCATCTCATCTCATCTTTCTCCTTTTGTTGCTGCTGCTTTTGGCACAGCGACCAACGACCGACCACACCATTCTACAAAAAAACGGCATGATGGCATGGCTCACTTACTCACTTTTATTTCTTCAAGAATAGGAGAAAAAACTCAAGCACTTGGTACTATAATACTAATGTCAAATGTGCATAGTTTTTTTGCTCTACACTTTGTAGAATCATATAGACTTGTATAAAGAAACGAAGTAAAAATAAATACAGTTACATTTACAGCAGCACAAAGTCTCTTTTTTCGTTTTTTGCTTGGCTTCAGCCACTTTTTTCGGACTCCTTTGAGTCTTCCACATTTTCCCAATGAGTTTTTTCTTCCTCACTTTCTCAACTTTTTCTCCTGTATTTCTCCCTAGTTGTCGCTTTTCTTCTCATATATACATATAAGTATGTACATAGTTTCCTTTCGAATCACTAGTTCCCTGTCGACTCGAATGGTATATTACATATTTTTTAACTATTATAAAGCAAAAAAAGCGTAGGAAAAAAGTAAAGTTTGGCTAGTTGTAGTACTTATTAGAGGGGTGAGCGTTTTTGGCTAGGCATGAGCCAACAGATTGAGCAAAAGAGATTTGAACGTGGTTGTGAAAAAGAAGAAGATGATGATGGAATGACATTGCGGTTTGTCTGCCACTTTTGACCGGGATCTTGTTAGAATCTTACAAAAGCAATAGTTTTAAACAAACCTACTTGTTGTTGGTGAGTTTTGTAAACCAAAATAACCATAAAGGAAAGTTCACATGTGTACCTAGTTTAAATGTGATGTATGAATGTTTTTATCCATGTCCCATATTTGATTTTTTACCATGTTCTGTTATCATTCAATAAAAAGTTGGCCAACAATGGTATCAATGTATCTCCTTCCTTGGCAAACGGTTTTCAGCCAGGAAGGAAAAAAAACGATAAATCGATGATAAACACCGGTTATAATACTAATGGACGAGGTATGTTTCTTGAATGGTTTCGTCTATATTTGTAATTATGTTAGGCTCATAGTTTAGATAAAGGTATCTTTCTACACAGTGCTGCAGGTGCTAATTCATCGTTTCAACTTCTCGGTGATGCTAGTTACATGATGTTGAAATTCTCAAATTGTTATTAACCAACTTTTTATATTGAACCATAAAAAGGTATTGGATTAAGTATTCAAAATAATAAAAATTAAGGGAAGTATAGTATTTGTAGGTAATAGACAAGCTTTGGAGAGTAGATTCGATAAATACGAAGCAAAACTTGGAGTTTTGTAGTGTAGGTAAGAAGAAAGTATCTCATACTAATGTGTACGTTACATACTTTGTATGGAAATGAAAGATGTGAATTCGTTTATACCTTTCTCAGTTCTTAAATTCGAAGAAAGACGAGCATAAATCCCAATTGTTTCTCTCTATGGAATGCCAATTTCATTTCTTTTTCGTTTACTTGATTAAAAGATCGTTCTGGGATCCAATTTTACCTTAGTCTTAATTACCTGATAGTCTCTTATTTCTCGTTCAAATTTGTTCTCTGGTACATGGAAGCAATGACTATTTTTTCAAGCTTCTGTTGGGGAAAATGCTATCAGTTATTAAAAATAGTATATACAAAATGAAGAAAATTTTATTCGTTCATTACGTCCCAGCTTCAGTCACTGGTTTACTCATATATCATTATATCTTAGCCAATCAACATGTTTGATATTGCTCGCTTTTGAAGAAATTCATGGTTTATTCAAGTAATAACTTGGCTTCTTTGCTCAGTATCATTCACTTTTGGAACAGAATTAAAAGTCTAAAGAATCATTCTAAGAAGCCTTGCTTTCTTTCATGAAACCATATTAAGCCCTTGCCTTGTTGCGGACTCAATACAATCGCTTACTAATATTGTAAGCTCAAAATAGAAAAGTTATTGTTTAGTTTCGAGGCAAACCTCTCTTTGAGGTTTGTAATACTGTAAAGGATATTGCTTAAAAATGAGTATTTTCATTTTATCCTGAACAAAAATACAGATACATTCATAAATGTAATAGTGTCACTGTTATCTTCTCTTTTTAAGATTGTCTGTTCTTTTTTTTTTTATTATATGTAGCCACGTAGAAAACCAAACCAACCAATATCGGTAGTAACTTGATCACAATCATCACCCAGAACGGTCACTGGAGCAGTATTCGAGCTGCTCTATATATTCACAAGCTAGCTGGTATAATAGTCCTGAAGGCGAGGCATGACATGATTCAGGCACGTTAGATAAATAATGAATGTAATTTTCTTACCGATGTTGTGCTACGTGCGTTGAAGGCCCCAATAATATGAGAACATGATAATACGATACAAAAGAAACAAAAAAGGTGAAACCAAAAAGGGAAGCCAGACACGTTTTATCAGTAACCCACTGTCCACTCAAAAAACATGATACTGAAACTCTTCCTATATTACACCATTCTGCCTGACAAAAGACACAATATTTCCATTTCATCTCATTGTGTGGTCCAATTTCTAGGGAGAAAAAGAACGTGTGAGAAGTAAAAGTATAGAGTACAGATGAAAAAAGAAAAGAAAGCCCAACAAAAAGATATAATAAATTTTTTGCCAGCATTCAATCTTTTGTCATGATGGTGTATCTAAAAAACACAATACATTTTAGGTACTTTTTCCTTCTTATCTTTATGCAGACTGAGTAAAACAAGGAAGGCAGGGGAGCTTCAGCTCAGTTGTTTCTCTTTTCCAATATTTTACTTCCAAGATTGAAATGGAGATCACCGAAGAATTCAAGGTTCTTATCAGTGAAGCTTTGTGCGTTGTGCAGCTTTTTTTGAAACCAGATATTGGCAGTCTGTAGTAAGATATGCTATCTAAATGTACTCACTCAATTGCTCTATATTTACTTACTTGTATGCACTCCTTCTTAGATGAAAAAATTTCATGAATTTTACTCCGTATAATGTAGACTTAGCTTTGCAGAACGATACTTTCTTAAGACTGTTAAGATCCTTATTTCGCGAAATAAAAGGGATATTCCACTGGGAAACAGTATTTCTCAGAGGGATATCAACGTGAAGGAACAGTAGTGGAGCCGAAAAATGGGAAATCCTTTCTTTAACCACAATATTTTTTCCTGTTTTGACATCTCCGTATGTAGTACATGGAAGGCTATTCCATATGAAAATTGTGGACGGTGCATATAATAATGTGTAACAGAGAAAAAGATACCGAAAATAGTGTTTTTACGTAAACGGAGGAGTGGAAGTAGTTTCCTCCTCTTTTCTTGCTATGCACTGATATGATGATATGGTTTTGTTCGTAAAAACTGAAATATTATAAGAACAGCAGCATTTTTGCAAGTAATTTTTCTACACATTTCTATGCTACACACGCCTATTTCTTTAATAAACATCTAGACGCATATACTTCCTTGCTCACTTACTTATTTTTTATTCCCTTTTATTGCACCACTTTGCTCATCTCCAATTGTTTTATGACAAATGGCTCCGCGAAGAAAATTTTTTCATCCGTGTGGAGAAAGTATGAAGGAATGCGTTGATGCTCTGCTTCTACACATTATCTGTGTAGGATGGTCGGCGTAGACCAACAAAAAGGATGCTTCCGGTTGAATACACATAATATTTATAGCACATTCATATTTCTCGAACAGAAGCGTTTCCACATCCTTTGGCTTTCATTTTCGAGCTCTGCAACTTTGTATCTAACACTCTTGGTCTTCAATCAAGACGGGATGATTTCGTGCCGTCATCATTGTTCTTCTGTGAAACTGGAGAGAAGTATTGAGTTGAGGCAGAGCCTATATGACGAAGAGTAAAAACAACCAGTCGGAACATAGGCAGGGGAGAAATCAAATACGTACTCGCACTATTTATGAAAACTGCATTATGTATTTGTATTCAATGTTAAATGCATCACTCATCGTCTGCTTTCTCTCACGTCAATCCTCAATACATGCATTTCAAAATTTTATATGCGAAAAAATGAGATGAGGAAAGCAATAAAAATGTTACACACAAAAAGCACGCTTTATCTGTCTGACGAAAGCGATTGATTGATTACGACGAGAATAGTTCATATTTTTGCGTACGAAAATGGTATCTCTCGAGATATCTCTCTTCAGTTTCGTTCCATTTATGTTACGCCATGTTTATGAAATGGATACGGCATGTCTTATTTAACCCTAACTGGACTCTAGCCACAAGATTTTAATGGTTTTCTCAGTTGGGATTTGCTTTGATGAATGAAATGAATAACGGACTCACTCTGATTGGAGAAAGTGGAGTGGTCTTGATTGACTTGTTTGAAGATTTTGATAACTCGTTGTGAAAATTGTAAAGTAAAACTTGGTAATGGCTTTTCGATTTAATGGTTTCCATTCGTGATTGAAAACTGAAAGGATAGAAAACGAGAGATATGAGAGTGAAATCGAAAAATCAAAGGCTAGACACCCTAATCAGTTGACCTTGTCTGTACTGCTTTGTAAAACTAAGCCCATATAAGACCATATAATCTGACTTGATACCTTTTAATTTTCATCTTTTCTGTAGTTCCACAATGTAATCAAGTGATAAGCAGCGATGGAGGACGAAATGGAAGTTTCTCAACGCCCAACTTCCCAAATCCTTATCCGCCAAAGGCTCACTGTCGCTTCGAGTTTATCGGGCATGGACGTGAGAGAGTACACATTGTATTTGTCGACTTTGACTTGTTCCACCACTCCGAAGCGATTAATTTTAATATTCCTCCTGAGGAAGGGGAGGATGATGACGAGGGAGAGAGTGGAGATGATATTGGCGGAGTGGAGGATGAGAATGGACAGCAACAACAAAGGTCGTCATCATCAAAGAAGAAGTTCTCAGATTCTTTGACTAATCCCGATTACGGGAGAAAAGGAGCTGAGCGAAGGCGAGGAAAAGGAGCTACCAAGGACAGTGACAAGATCTTTAAACAACTTTCCAAAGAAGCAGCGGCGCCCGGTGGAAACTCGGAAAGAAAGTAAGTACAACTACAAGTTGGTTAAACCGATAGTGTGCATATACATGCATATACAAGTAGTCCAGCAAGAAAATGAATACCATGAAACAAGCTAAACTTACCCATAACAAAAGTGTAGGTAGATAGACATAAATAACGCCGATTTCAAGCAGTAAGTGTTTTCTAGTTATACGTTACGTTGCACAGGCATTTTTATGTCTCAAATGTGGAGACAATCTACTGCGGGCACTTTACATGCATGATATCATGTAACATTAAACTTTTTTTACTCACGAGTCTTGCACTTTAGTTCGGTACACTTCATCATTTCATACCTTTTTATATTTATTAGAAAGAAGGATGATGATGATAAGTGTACTTTGTGTATGGTCTGCTTAAGACATAACCTCGGGTTGAATTGGAGGAGCCTTTCTGCGCTGTGGTGCATCGTCTGCGTCTATATATTTCCTTTAAATCATTTCAAGTGGAAAAAGGGGTTTTGCGCTTCAGGCAAACACGAGGCTGCACATTTACTTTCTATGGGTTTTTTTAGGATCCAGAATTTGATGGAAAGTAAATCAGGATAAAAACCGAAAGCATTACGAAAACATCACCGTTGGAGTCCTTTGTTGTTACTTTTTCCTCTAGTGTCTTTGGTAAAACGGGATTTAAAATTTATAAATATCCAATTCGATTGCAAGTTAAAAGTTTTCTAATTTACAATGACAAAATGCTTTTAAAATAATAACAAGTCCGTAAACTTTTATATTTGTGGTCAAACTTAGTACAAAAGTTGTGCCTTAAATTAGGATCTTAACGCATAAAAGTTAACGTATATATGACACAAGATGAAAACGTTTGGTTCTTTGAAGTTTTACACATTAGCTTACTTTTCCCAATAACTACAAGGGAAATTACAATTTCATCATGTACGTTTTGTTACCTGCCATGCAATTGCAGTTACCATTGTCCGCAATGCCTCATTAGGTATGCGTGTCCTTTTTTTCTATCTTCATAAGAAAAGTATTAGCGGTTCATTTAATATAGAGGAAGCTATCTATAATGTGCTTCATGTGTGCGGCAACCGTAATCTAAAACTGTAGTGTTATACCTTTTCCCAACCATTTTGTCCGACATTTTCATCTCTTCATGCATAATAAAAATCATAAATGTGAACAAGCGACTGCTATATTGCATTCCTGTAGATTTCATAGAGAAAGTATCTTAGGTTAGGATTTCAATATGTACAAACTACAAAAATACTTGGGAAGACAATTCATACTATTCACACATGCATATTCCCATTAGTTCTTAGTTTTAAAGTTAGATTTTTTTTACTTGCAACTTTTGTGTGTTTGTTAAGATTTACAACGATGCGAGTAAATATTTGGGCAGAAAAACTTTATTTACTTTTGTCTGTAGAGTTATGTTGATTTGCTTTCCTTGTTGTTTGTGCGGTATGCGTACATTAAGTTTGCAATCACATCCTAAACACGTGACGTGTATGATTATGATTATTGAAAAATTTTCCCTTAAAATGTCTACTACACCACCGCTGTCTACAGATTTGCCAGCAAATTATATGTGTACGTGGCATTATCATTGTTATTATCGTAAAAGTTTGGGTGCAGCTTTCTTTCTTTGAACTTAAATTATGATAACAAGGAGAAATAAAAGGAACCCATGAATCTAAATTTGTTACTTGGCTAAAGAAACCAGTATTTCAGACAGGATTGGTTTTGGTTTGTTTACGTTGATGCGTTTGGTACATACATTCATAATAACATGTCTTCTGTAAGTTGGAAAGAGAAACCAACAAAAAGTTGTTTTCTCGCAAGTTTTATTTTAGAAAAAAGATTTTTACGGGTCTTATATTTTCTCCACTTTCTCCCCTCCATCAACATTCATCTGCCACAAAACCAGTAGTTTTAAGTAAGTTTTTAGTGTTCCGAGGGTTTGATTTTATGGGAGCAAACATTGGTGTTTGGCGAAGAAAGAAATTTCAGGTTTCTTCTTTGGCAGAGAAATGTGCCCCATCAGTTGTAGAAACTACAAAGGACATGTCGAGCATGATGATCATGTGGCTTTTTACAGTTGTTGTAGGACGACGATACAAAAGAGAAAATTGCCTGGGGGAATGGAAGAATGAGTGAACACGGTCCGGGAGGAGGAGGATCATGTTTTGAAAGCACGAGAATACATATGTGTTCCTGGATTATACATTCCGTACATTCTACAGCTTACCTTCTACAGACAATATTGTATACGCATATAAGATTCTTGCTTTGCACTTTCTCTTCTCTATTATCTGCTGCCCAAAGCTATTTTGCTTGAATGTGTGTTTTCCTCCCATGATGGTTTTTGTATGACATGATAACAATCCATTTTACTTACATAGATGACGATATATGTTGCTTACCAGTAGGAAAAGTACCGCTGCGAGAATAATGATCAACATAATCATCACGATGGTCATGTTACAATACATGTTTATGTATGGGTTT
The DNA here is from genome assembly GCA_034700605.1 of Willowsia nigromaculata. Classification (NCBI taxonomy): domain Eukaryota; kingdom Metazoa; phylum Arthropoda; class Collembola; order Entomobryomorpha; family Entomobryidae; genus Willowsia; species Willowsia nigromaculata. The sequence continues at coordinate 9,385 of JAQIXX010000695.1, forward strand.
AGCTTTCTTAAAAAGTAGTTTTTTTTACAACAATAGCAACTGTACTGCTCAACGCAGTACTCACTGCTCGCATTTTATAAACGGGGATACAGATTCCACACACACACACACACATGCATGTTAGGAGTTGTGTTGGGACTTGGGACACGGGATATACCTATAAAACTAATCGAAAATGTTCATTTTTGTGTATTTTTGAATAGATGCGCCTATGCCGACAGCATCGCAGCGTTTGTGTATGTTGATGGTGAGGAGAGGAAGTTGCTTCGTCATTGTGGTGCTAATCCTCCTCCAAATCTCATGTCCAATGGTCATCGGATGACTGTCGAGTTCCGGGCAAGGGCAACCACAACTGCACCGGCTGTGCGCGGATTTTATGCTCAATACTTTTTCGTTGAAAGTGAGTGCCAAGGTTTTGTATGATAGTAGTTGATTCAATGCTTTTTATGTATGTTCACATGTGTAGTAGGATATAGTTATGCCATTAGAGCGAAATGAAATTTTTATCTAAAATTTCTATTCCTTGAGGAAATTGTATGAAAGCATTGCTACCATTTTTCGTTCGGATGTTTCATTCTTCGTTATATTGTTGTTGCAGGACAATGGCCTATTCACGAAAATAAATTCGGCAAAGTGTAACAGTGTAACCGTCTTCATGTAATTTGTTTTGGTTCTTATACTTTTCAAAAAATTTTATTCCTCAGGCAATATGTTTTGATGTAGCAAACTTGGCGAGATTCAAACATGATAATGAGATGATTCTTTCGAAATTTACGCAGTATTCCTCCTGCATCTCTATTATTCATGCACGAATTTTCCAGCTTTGCGGATGAAAACTCCCCTAATTTCCGACCATTCTTCAGCATTCAATGTTATTGTGAAAGTACGCACTTCCGCCCATTCACAGTAAAAAGTATAAAACATATGCTGGTATAATATCTAGCGAACGCCTTATTCCTAAAAGCCCAAAATAACAGTCCTATGATTCACATTTAAGTGAAATAGAGAATATTATAGTTTCACTTTCATGCGTTACACAATGTTGTTCCTGTTATTTTTTATTAATGTTTTGTTCCTTCATGCTACGGAATGGACGATACTTCTGGTTTTTGCCACTTTCCTTAAGGGCATCTAAATTTGTTTATGCATGTTTTAAACTTTGGATAAATCTAGGGATAGTATTAAAATGATGAAATTTTGGGGGAGCATAACATTGTATTCAAATCATTCTCATGTGTATAAAGATACAGTAACAACCGGAAATTCTGAGCTTACTGTACGCAAATATAATACATCCACGTGCTGACTAAATTTATAGAATTTTGGAAGCGCTAAAACATTTTCAAAGAGAATGCAGCAAACTCCCAGTTTAGCAGTAAATTTCGTAAATAATCACACCGAGTACGGTTTGTTATCAGAAACCACGCTTCTAGTTTTGTATTTGTGTATTTTGCATATAATTTGTATTCTAAGTAAATATATAATTCTATGATTATTTTGGAATTTTCATTCTATTGACCCTAGGCAAGAATTCAAAATTATAGTTGTTGATGTTTGCTAATATACACATACATATCTTATGTGCTTGATTTTCTTCTAGATTTGGGAGTTAACAACGGCCGCCAGCTGGCCAACTATCCATGTGCCTTTATATTCAACAGTTCTGAAATGAAGAATGGCACGTTGAGCAGTCCAAATTATCCTGGACTTTATCCTAGGGATACGGAATGCCATTACTTTTTCCATGCTATGAGAGGCGACCATGTGGAGATCTATTTTGATCGCTTTGAAGTGCTTGGACTCCCTCCGTAAGCCACTATAAACCACTAACTGCTTTCTTTTTAGTGCCAATGCCACCCATATCCGGGTCTATATGTGACTCATTCCATTAAGCACTTTTTCATTTTCCCAATTGTAAGTAGTTTTTATCGGATTTTCGAGATAGTATGTGTGAATACTGTAGTAGTGGGTAGTGTACCATTCTACACGATGCGACAAAATTAAATCGTGTTCTTGGGAGAATATACGTAAAAGTTTTCACCGAGAAAAACTCTTCGCTAAGGGCTTTTTATTTGACAAGGTCGTACTTTTCCTGTTGGCTTGAAGAGGAACTGCTTTACTAATGCTCATATTTCATTCCTTCTTTAATAATGATAATTGTACTTTAGGTAGTACTTATGTTAGATATTATTAATTAGAAAATAGCCTGTTTCAGAACAATTTCACCATGTTGACTTGCTATTACAGGTGTGAAGAAGACTGGGATGACTACGTAGAACTGTCAAATCATATGCCCATGGAAGACCCCAAGTACCGTCGCCTCTGTGGGCGTGAGTCACTTCGCCCCTTTAGTGTCCGATCGGATGGTCAATTCTTCCGCCTCTCATTCAAGTCCAATGATCGATACGATGGGCTCGGATTTCATGCCCGTTTCCAATTCACTGACAAAATAAATCAAATGACAATCGTAAATGTCAACTCAGCGTGCTCCTACTTTTTACTTCAGGCAAGTAGTCCACCTTCTATATAATATATATATTTTGTACTTTTCCTGTTTGTACGAGTAGGTGGTTGTCCTCAGTTTTACTTGCTAAATGCAAGTTTGCTTATTACAATGGCGTCAGCAAGGATGGAGGTAGGTAGCCCGTCCGACGACAACGGTAGGCTACCCGCTTTGCTAACTCAGGATTCTTGATACTTTGTGAAAAACTTAAATCAAGTTGAAGAAGCAGAAGTAGGCCTCATTCTCAAGATTTATTTGGTCAACAAAAGAGAAAGCTGTGCTATATAATAATAAGACGAAGGACTTGGCATTTATTGAGAAAAATCTCTGAAGAATATACATATGTTGTTAAGCTATGTTGGGTATGCCGTCACATATCTAGTATGCTAGCCCATATACAATACTAGCAAGGCTGGGAGATTCTTGTATCCGGCGACACAGAGCTGGAGTCAAATTAGAAGATTCTCCCAACGTTTCCACTTTGCCACCGACGAGGCATGCCTCCATCCTTACATGTACTGTGTCAGTCCATAAAACTGCTTTTTACAACTTCCACCGCCACATTTACTTCTCTGCATTCAATGCACACAGATATCTATGCAATATATATGTACTACGTGTACACATATCCAGTGTCTGACATGTCAAGGCCTCGAAAAGTCAAAAAGTTGCTGTGAAAGAAGAACCGTAATACGATATATATGACACTCAACTTATATGAAGAAAGAAAATCGGTTCAATTCCAGCTAGAAAAACTGAGCAAAAGTATCTATTTGAGATCGAATGAGTGAGTACACTCGCACTGGCAATAATAACTGCAAGCGAGCCAGCGAGACGAAAACGAGACGCCCAAATGCAAACCAAAGCAAAAAAGGAATAGATATTAGTCTGAATTCGTCTAGTTCAGCTGCAGTCATGTGGTCGTAGCAGTGGTAAAGAACATGATGAATTGTAACTTCCTCCGACCTATTAAGCTCTTTTGCTGAGTTATCTACAATTGAATTGCCAAAAAAGCCCAGTTTTTGTTTCCTCCCACCATTCCATATACGCGTTTCTACGTCGAGAACAAGCCCCAACAGGACACCATAGCATAAGCATCATCATTGCATTGTAATGGTGCTACGGGTCCCAATAATAAGATCATCTCATCTTGTTGTGCTCCTACTGTCCCTGTGGAACTGGAAGAGTGGAGAAGAGAAAGTCAATAGTATTATCCGTTCTTCGACAGTAGCGATGGTGCTCACTCTTACCACTTCACGTTTTGCGAAACCTCTTGAAATGATTTAACTGGAAGAGCCTCTTCCTCCATCTTCATCGTTTCCCAATAAAATTGAACAAGCCTGGAAACATACACCAGAGAAAAGTGGTCGAAAAAATACCTTGCATCTTACATTGCATGTGTTTTGCTAGCCATTTTCCTCCCAAGCTAAAAGTACTTGCGGATATTTTGTCTGTCCTCAATTCATTTTACAACCTGTTTTAATGTAAATATTATTTGAGAAGAGGATATCCTATTAGTAGATTTCATGAAGTAATTTCATAATGACATCGCAATAATATCAGTTTCTCATGAAATGGTTTTTATTAATATTTATTATCATTGTCTTCCTCTCCTTTATTTCAGAAATCGGATTCGGGGCAAGTACTACTGCATTTTGTGATTCCTCTAGTCAAGTACCTTTCGTTACAACGAGTGCTTCTTCGGATGTTTGTTGGATTGTAGGTACAACAAATCGAAGGATAGCCATTACCAATTCTATGTATTTCCCCTGGTAAACTAAATATAAAAATTCATAAGAAATTTCTAAATGTTATTTATTGTAATGTCAGAATACAAAATGTGAATGTGACCCATTTATTGAAAATAAAGATAATTGATTGTGCGAGTTTTCTATGTCATTTTATGAAATCAAAGTTTTTTTTCAGAAAAGGGAAAATGTTTCATGCTGAGGAGGTAAATTATTCTTACAAGATATTACACCTTACATTTTATAGGGTGTCCCAAATATGAATTAATCATACGTATAAAATATATATTAAATATCAAATCTATTATGTTCAATGTATTCTCTCCATAATACTGTAATGATAAACCTGATTGAAATGATAAAATGACAATAAAAAAGTTTGGGTTTTCTTCTTTTCCTCCATAAAACATTACTTAACTTTGCTTGCACTATCAACCAACCAAGTTACAATTCATTCAACCAAAGTGAGATTTTTATGGTGGTTTGGCGGTTTAAGAAATTGTCAATAAATCACGGTGGAGAAGTTTTGTGAGTTCAGATCTCTACCAGAGAAATGGAAACGGAACCAGGAAGACTGGAAGAAGGAAGAGCCTCACGCAGGATTTTCTCAATATAATGATCATTTGATACTTTGCTTTACTTCCAACAGTTTTTACTTCGTATAGACTAAAACTAGAACGACAGATCAATTCATAAAAATACCCTATCTTCTTTCGAACCCTAAAAGAAGTCTGCCAAAATATATGAACTCCATATTCTATAGATTTTATCGGTAGGAATGGTTAACAAAAATTAGAATCAACGTTTACTCCTTTGATATTTCTCCACTTGGAAGACGCACTCCAAAAATTTATTTTAACTAGTACTTGCACATTAGCTACATTTTATTTATCGGTATGTTCTCAGTAACAGATTTCTGGTTTATGCATTTTACTAGCCTTTGTGGGTCGTGAATCTAGAAGTGTACCACCAGGGCTATCAAATCATCATTTGCAAGTTTCTCGCAAATTTTCTTTAGCTCTATATAATGCGTACATCATCGATTTCATTAGATGTTCTCCATTTTTATGAGTTGTTCGTTGCTTTCAATTTATACTCTGAATTTTAATGCATTTTGTAATCATTTGGTCTATAGCTATGCACTCCTTTCAGAAGCAAAGAATAATCAAATACACATTTTGTTTTATTGTCATACTTTTTCATTTGAGTTGATTTTCATGTTGCGTAAAGGAATATACTGCAAATGGAAATGTACAAAAGTACCAAGCACCCATCGCCTATCTGTTCAGTAAACGAGAGCCATTCTAGTTTTTGCAACGAATGAGAAAAAACTGATAGCGCCTCTGCACCTCCTGATACGACAGCGAAATGGAAGTCCACACGCCAACCTTACTTAAGAAAACCAAAGATCAAATAAAAGTTACGTAACTTTCACGAATTCCAAAGTACCAATGTATTTGCTACAACCAAAATGTATATTTCAACTAATGCCATTTTTCATGAAAAAACACGTTAAAAGAAATAGGAATTGATCCCATTACAACGTTTTTCCCGACTATCAATGCACACGACCTTGTTATAAAAAGAACGCATTTGTTGCTCTTTTCTATCATTGATCCATCCAGAAACACCAGACCCGTCAACATAATTCCTACTTACAAGCAGGCAGGCTCAAAAGATGACGATAAGAATGCTTACAGCTTACTACTCCCTCGACATCTTACAAAAGCCAAAGGGAGCAAGAACAATAATAAAGTCACAAAAATAGGTCTGATGGTGATGGCACTGCTCTCTTTTAGTTAGGGTTGTTGTAGTCTAAACTCCCATCCTGATCATCATGATCGCCATTTTCATCATCATCAATGCTGCCAATTTCACCGTAGGCCTTTCACATGTTTGCTCATTTATGTAGCTCCTCTCTCGCTTCGTTTTTTTACTTCTCCTCAACTCGTGCCTGGGTCTTCCTTCACAGCAGTGACTACAGCTGCACACTCTTCTCATGTACATGCAGTTATTTCTTCCAGCTTTCTTTGAAAAAGAAGTGAACGAGCCGAATTCCATATCATTTGCCATTTGCCATTATCGAATATTCCATCGTGACAAATTGGAATTTTATTCAGTTCTGCTTCTCTTACAACTACAACCTTCAACTTTCCTTTGCTGTTTTTTTTTCGCAAAAAAGGGTTATTTCCCCAAACTCTTCCAACGAACCAAATGTTCACACCGTCAATGTGAGTGCAGCAGAGCATCAGCAATTGTGCCAAACCAATGTCTTTATATTAGAGTGTGCCGTTTTTTCAAAGACAGGCGTACATGGTACCAGTGTCAAGCCGTTTTCAGTTGGTTTGCTTTGATGATGATATTCATTTTAAGTATTGCTGTGTGTGTACATCATCATCGTCATCATCGCCACCGCCATCGGAAAAAGTTTTAGTTTATAGTTATAGTATCAAACTTATAAAAATATTTTAATATGGATGTGAAAAGTACAAATTATTCTAGAGATTCTTTAGTTCTCACATCCTCTGCAAGTATCTCACTCAACTATTTTATTTAACAGAGTAGATCCACCATTTTTCTACTACTCCATGCATTCATTTTGGCAAGAGGATTTTGTACGTGCGAAAAATATTTTATGAATTTGTCTGTTTACTGCATATATATTATTATTACTGCGCCCGTTCCTGCTCTCGGGCATTTTTGGATTGTGTGGTGGTGGCGGTGGTAGGGGTAGGTATATGCTCATGTAAGTTTATGGATAAATAAAAAACGCTGAAATATCAGGAGTAAGTGAGTGGATAGTGTGGAGGGGACGAGATAGGATGTTACAAGCTTTGCTTCAGTTGACACATTTTTTCTTTATTTCTACTGCCGGCTCACTCGGTCTACTACTCCCAGCACCAATACCAGTATTATTGCTCCGCTTTTGTTCTGTCCTTTCTCCCTCAACTTTAAGAATATATCTGACTACAATGTGTCGTTTTTTCTTATTCGTTTTACTAGGGAATTGATTCTACAAGACAAGAATTTCAAAGTCAATTTACTGTATGTATCTACATCTTGCCATTTTTTGCCATATTTCTCTCTATAAAATCTACTTTATGGAGTAAGAATGCTCTGAAGAAATTGGTGTTTATAGGCTCTATTAAGTATGCCAATATGCTCTGCAGTTATCTACATTGTTATACTTGAGCTGACAACAAAGACATTTTCGATCACAGTATATAGGTGCATGATATTCTTAAAAAATGTGTATCAGGCAGACAAAACGAGACACATACTGGCCTATATAAATTCGAATATAAACGAAGTCAAAAGAGAGATGAAACATTTAAATTCAACAATAACGGGAACATCGTGTTGATATGCAAAGTAGTGCCAGATGTCCTGTCCGTATTCATCCCAGAGGGAAAGCTAGCTTCTCAGTTGATGGTGATTTTTTAGTGGCTTGTCCATCTAGCTGTTTGTGTGAATGAGGGGGTACCAAAGTACGAAAAACTTCTGGCGATATGCAAAAGAAAAACCATTTCTAATTCTTTTTTAAGAAAAAAAGAGGGAAAAAACTTTTTGGATATTTTTGATTCAGCTGCTGAAGGCCTTTTCTTCGGAGAAATCATAAAAATAAAAATAAAATCGATCATAACTCTGACTAACGTATCACACACATACCTTCTCTGGTTCTTGCGAGAAAAAGTCACCAGATGCAAGCAAAGCTTAAAACTTATTTTATTTTTCAAGGATTTGTTCCAGGGCTTAGAAAAAGAAAAGTAGAAAGTGCGTGAAAGCATGTACTTTCATGCATCTTGGCTCAATTGGATTTCTTTTTACTTTATATAGACACATTGTCATGTGACTTGAACTTCATGGATGATCATTGCAAACATGGGCATAAAGTTGAGGGAAAGAGGCAGTATCATTTTTCAATGCATAATGTACTTGAGAACAATGACTAGGGAAAAACCTGCAGACAAACATTATACCACCCTAAACGCTTTTAAAAAGAGCTGCCTATGAGTAGAGTGAGTGGGAATGAAAAGACAGAGTTTATCCAACACTCTCTTTTGACATTATTAAGAAATTTACACACATCCAGGAGAAGTAAACGTTTACTTTGTGTGAGAGAGATTGTGTGTGTGTGTGCGATGGGCTGTTGTTAGTGAAAGTGAGTGAAAGGCCGTTGTGTGGGATGGGGATGCATGCGTATGCTCTCCACTGTCTGCACACTCTCAACAGAATAATTCTATGTACAAAAACGTGCCTCTGTTGAATCGAATTGGATTTGGCTTTGACTTGGTTTTAAAAATACATTATGCAATCTCAACGATGCGAATCTAATCAGATATTTTCCACTAGATCTAGCAGCACAACTCTGGTTGATGGCACAAGGAGAAAGGCGATTCACGCAAGAGAACATGAGGAACAGCCAGAAGCTGTGGAGTTGGGAAAGAGCAATGTTAAATAAAAGAAGTACATGCTATTCTATTTCTCTTACCCGTATGTCATATCAACATAGTAGAAAGATCAATGTACCCTCAGCGATTGAAAAAAGAAAGAAAAATCGTCTTTATGCTTCTTTTCTCAATCGACTGAAAGAATGAGTAAGTGAAAGACTGACCCAAGAAGACGTGGTTTTGAGGTATAGGCTGGGCAGTAGTGGAATAAAAAAATAAAGTTTGTAAAGTCTCGAGCGTTTAGTCTGCCAGCATGCATCATCACTCTCTTGCACGCTTGCCTTCTTGTACATATATGCATATGGCTAGAAGGAGAAGGTTTATGCATCCAAGTGGAAAGATCAGAAGAAAATACATAGGTACTAGCACAAACTTGACTGGTCTAGCAAATTATATAAACACAACGTCGGATATTTTTCACAATGGCAAATATGTAGCCATTATTTAAATACTTCTTGGTGAAACGCATACTATGGTTTAACACATAATACTCAAGGACAAAACACTGTAATTTAATATAGGTAACACATTTGAAAAAGAAACCTTATCCCTTCCAAAGTTTTGACCACGGGGACTCTTATAGATAGCTTTTTGGCGTAGTTGTAATGTAGGACTTTAAATTTTGTTTTCTTATGTTTGAACTATTACAATATCTAAAAAAAGCAGTTGTTTAGTCAAATATTGTTCATTTTGAATTTAACGGGAATTGGAAGAAATACATGCATTGAGTAATTAGGTTGAGCGGGATAAGCTCGGATCCGTTTCCTCCGACAAACTTGCAGAAAAGAGAGTGAAAGTTATGTCTTGATGTACAACTAAATTGAGAGAGCAACCTGACATGACAATGACAAATTCCATACCATGTTTTATTTATTACTCATTCGTGGTGCGCTTAACAGAGCGACTCCAAAATTGTCTCGCTCTTTAGTCATTCTTTTGTAACGTTTTTTTGAAAGGTTCAGATATACGAGCACAACAGTATAACAAAAGAGATTGTGATTATACACGCACTTTTAGCACACAATAGTACAAGTGCCATCTTCATAATTACAAATGCCACAAATTCAGCAAAGTCAGCAAGTCTGCTATGATATATTGCCTTATTTGCTTTACATCTATCATTTGTGTTACGTAATTACAAAAATCTAGTAACATTGTTACAACAATGCATCTTAAACAAAGCGTTTTGTTAAGAAAGTAGTTTTGAGATAATGAAAAAAGAATCCGTATTTTTACTAATGATAATATAAAAGTTAAAAAACAATATATGATACAAATACATGAGAATCTTAACAGAATGAAAATAATTTTATCATTCGTGCTAGTATATAGTTTGGTTGGGTATTGGTATTCAAATACATCAATCACCAGAGCGCATTGTAATCGTAGTACTAGTACTTGGTTCATGGTGACATCCATCAAGAGCAAAAGAACACAGAACTCGATTAGGAATTACACAGTCCATAGCTTGGATCCTAGAATTACTGGCAGTTGTACCTTTTACCAAAGACAAACACGTCCTAGCAGGTAAACGCAAATTGACTTGGGGCATGTCACTGTAATCGAGGTGTCCAGGAGAGCAATTCTGATTTACAGAAAACCTCTCATGATTTTCTTTGTCAATTCCATCAATCCAGTAAGCTACTCATCCCAAAAACGTAGTCAACATCATTTATGTAATATGTTAATAAAATTTTGACAACGGTTTATACTGTATAAACTTGTTATAAAGCAGTTCAAATACTCGAAGGATTTGCCAGTGCCAACCGCAAACGATCATATAGCGTCTTATGGGTCACTTTGGCGAGTTCTGCGTTTTGAGACTGACAATAACTTAGGGCTTGATCATGAGATCTCTGTAATTTTCAAAGTATTCATTCTGATGTACCTCAAATATAGTTTGTTTTTCTTGTAAAAAATTTAGTACGTTACCAATGTCGAAGATACATCCGTGAAGTATAAGTGATCCCCAATAATAATGCTGTTTCTCGGTGAAGGAACCGCAGACGACATTTCAAATGAGTTTTAAAGCTTATGTGCGCTACTTTTTTTTCTGATTTCTAATTTATACGTACCTGAACCAGCAAATGCTGCAAGGGAGAAAATCAGGAACACAATGAATTCTGAAGTAGACTCCATGATGGAAATGCTTAAAGTTAATGTTTTAGTTAATTTCTAAAGAATTTGACTGAGGCTAAAACCTTCCAACTACAACTACGTAGACCGACCCGAGTTGTTAACTGATTAAGCTGATGCATCTGTACGATTTTATATAGCCCCGCAGTAGAAAGCAACTTTGTAAGTAGTAACGGAAGGAAGTTGGAAAAGATAAACATTACCGTGTAACTGCAAATCCTGTATGTGCTACCACCGGTCAGATATTACGCATGTTGACGGAAATAAATAATTACTCATTTTTCGGAATCTTCAACGTTCGTTAAGTCACCAGTCATCGCCATATAGTCATCGAGCAATAAAAATTTATTAAGTTGCTTCCAAAAGTCTTATGCAATATTTAATTCCGGGCGGAAGTATGTGAAAACATTTTAAACTCGTAGCAAAACCAAAATATTAAACTACTATTACAGCATTGAACCTGAACCATGAACCAAATAAACAACAAAATATTTGATTGAGTATTTATTCTTATTCAGGCTCGAAGCATGTATCAAATATTATGTCATTTCATTTTTCATGGAAAGAGATGATTCGTGTTATCTTTTTTTACGCCTCCAATGAGATATGATATGACTCAACACACTCATCAGAGGTAAACGATTTAATACATTTGTGTATTATGTACACAAACAACACAACAATCAACCAAATAAAATACAGATAAGCACTCTATCGATTGCGCTTGGCTGCTTTGAAAGCTTATATTAGCATATTGATATCGATGGCTCAATTTTCCTGACTATCAAATGTGCTGGGAGATTATACAATGAAAATTGGCTTTGTAATTGTTTCTTGCGGTGTGTTGAATCTTTTGAGTTTAGCCAGTTAATGGGCACGTCCAAAACATACATAGTTGCATACATACGTCCACTACCCACTCTATCAAATAAGCCATTCAAACTAGAAAAACAAGCAGATTTTATAACGATAAATTTTTGAAATCCAGCAACCGTAAATTCGTTATGACAAGTAAATTCAAGGTAGAAAGGAATCTAATTCGTTGGAAACTTTTGCAATCGAAACGCCATCTCGTTGTCAAGATTGAAGTAAATATGACTTGGTACAATGTGTAGAACATCTTTGCATCTCGACTTTCTCCATATACATCATAGATCTCCTTCTTTGTTGCATTCTTACAGTGCATTGTCATAAAGCTATGCTATAAAAGTTAACAATAGTTACTAACTGATTGAGTTAGACAGTGGATGGACGGATGGACAACTGGACTGAGAAATAAATGATTAACTGCAAAGATTTGACATGAAAATTTTGAGTGAAACTTTATTTTTGCTAATGACATACAACACGCTTTTCACTTGAATGGCAAAACGTCATACACACCATCGTATAAGCTCCGCTTTTTCACACAGGACTTTTCATTTCCGCGATCCCGTTCAATGAGGGCTCTATTGACTCTACCTCAGCAGAACCACCACCGAATCCCCAAGCATTCAATAACAATCTGTCCATGAGTTGATAGGCGATGAGGCACACAATTAAAATAAACAACATCAACCTCCAATTTCGATTTCCAAGCATATTATTTTCCCGAGCTTCAACTGCCACTTCATCTACCGGTGCTGGTTGAACCACTGGTGCAACTTCTTGCTCGACGTCCCCATTCTCGGCATTATTGTTGTTGTTTTCAACGACTTCGTCTTGTTCTAGAGATTGTATTGCGTCAGCTCTTGGGCTCTCTTGAAAACTTTGATTTTCAACACAAATCCTAATATCGTTGGCACTCTTTATGATTACTGGGTCTTCAACTTGGAGTACTTTGCATTCTTCCATTACAGATTCGTTATGGCATGAATTTTGTGAAACGGTCCGAATTTCAACCGGTTGGAAAATTCTTTCATTAGTTTCAAGATTGCCACTCTGTTGTGGCTTTGTAAGCTGATGGAAGCTAAAGGTGTCCCCACCTTCACCAATTAATTCTCCATTACCGTTTTCGTCGAACTTGATTGGAAGCCATACAAGTTCCATGGAAGGGTCTGAGTGATTTTTGTGCAGGTCAAGGTTCATTTCAGCTACCCATTTTGATATTACGTCGGTTTCATCACTCTCCATTTCCTAAGAACTTTACTTGAGTACAACCCTATACCTTAGAAATAAAATTTTTTAAACAGTAGTTATACAAATCATTTACGATGTAGTATGGATGCTGGTGATCAATATTGAATGAAAATATCAAACAGATCCCTAATCAAATGGGGTAAATTGTGACAGAAATAATGATTACAGTTTCCTTTGGTAACATGTAGCCAGACCAAGAAGCGTCCATGAACAGAATTTCACATCAAGTTCAATCGTTTTCCCGTGATTGTGTGTTATATAAATGGCAAAAATACAAACCTTTATTAGATGTGCCAGCGAGTGTTTAATTTTTTTGTGATCACATTTTTGAAACTTTACAAATGAGCAAAAACTAAGCAAAAACATAGTAACATGAATGTACACTTCTTATATTAGCTAATTTTTTCCAAAGATGTAATATCATCTGCAGCTTCTTCAATCGACAGTTTACCTCCAGCCCATGTCGGAAGTATTTCAGGAGATGCAATTTCTAACAAGTCTGAATATGGCTGATTGGCAGAGTAGAGAAACATCTGTAATTACATAAGATGAATTAATCTTTGAAAGCTTCTACTTTAGTAAACGTGAAAATCATCAAAATTCACATAAATGTCAGACAAACTTACTCGTGATCTCATTTTCTTGGGAAACAAAGGTTTTGACATTTTAAATACCAAACTGAATATCGTTGGCATATTCAAATAGTAGATGCCTTTTATTGCAACGGGAAAAGAAAACTGAAAACATAAACACGTACTATTGAAATAATGTGTGATAGGGACAAATTTACAGTTAAATCTTGCCGGTAAAAAATAAAAATGCATTTGAGTTAGCTTCTCATCATACCATGAAGATGTTCCTCATTCTCATTAAGTTCTGCATTGTGTGCTGTTTTGCATGGGATATCCCAAATCCCTTCGTATTTTCTATTAAAATTACCCCATTCTTCAATACATCCGGTTCCTTCCAAAACTTTTCACACCCGACTACGGCTGCAATTATGAGATCCTCCAAAGTATGCACATTTGCATCCCATTTTGCTACAGAGCAGATTTAAAAACTATGCATATAACGGTAACAGACTATAATTTATTGTGATATTTGAATAACTAATAAAACATGAATTATGATTCATACTTACTCATGTCAACAAATATAATCCTACGGCCAAGCTTATCTCTGTGCTTCATTGTCCCTACCACATGCTGCGTAACAAGCTCTCGAACTTTCTCTGGAACTTCCATTTCCAGTGGAAAAACCTCTGGGTAAAATTGAAATTTATTTTCTGCATACCGACGAATCTAATAAAAATCCTTTCATTATGATTTTCCTTTAGAGTAAAAAATACAACTGCTAAAATATCAAGAATCATGACATACCGTGTCCCATGCAACGAAAGGATCGTTCTTCCTTCCCTGAAGATATTTACTTAGAAGCGCATCATCAACCTTGACCTTTTCTAAATACAGCCGCACTTCAGTGCAAGAATTTTCGTCAAACTGATCAGCTTTTAAGTATTCTGAACCAAAATAAATCAAAAGATGATAATTTTCATCTAATTTAGCTACAAATAACGCAATTATAAACCAAGATCTCATGTATCCACTGTTATATCACCTTCAATGTATCGCTTTAGTCTTGAAATTCCCTCCACTTCAAACTTATTCCTGTTTTTGGCACTCTCCGGGATTGTGATTTCAACCTGAAGAGTCTCCATGATGTAAATAATAAGACACTTATCCAAGTCAGTTTGAAGAGCTAGGGTCAATGAAGATACTCCGACAACTTAGCAGTTGAACGTTCCAGGCATCGAGCTTGACTAAAACTAAATCGCGAGGACGTTATTCTGCCAGTTAAATTGGCAGATACATATTTGTTTTATTTGTACAAGCTGGTTTGATTGCTTTTGATTGTTTTGCTGATTATAGGAATTTTCTCAGTTTCATAACATTATCTAACTATATACATTATACGTCGGATTACGTCGAGAAAAATGACGGAGGAGCTGGAATAATTGAGGTAGGCTACATCGCTTGCATTATTGAGTTTGCATCATTGCTTGGTGCATCACTTCGACCACCGAACCGCTAACAGCATCGTCTTTAATAGCGTAGAAGTAGATTCACATTATTGCACAATATAATTGAGACGCGAAAATTTATGCGCATTTAAAGGAAAAAACAAAGCATATCGATACATTAAGATTTTTTATATATATTGCTAAAGTACTTAATTCAGTACAGTATGTAGTTTTTGTGCGAAAAAGTAGAACTGTTAGCGAACAAAGAAACACTAAGAATTTGAATTAAGTGCCTGGCTTTTACCTTATTTCTCACACACTCTTAAACTGACAAGTTTTAATGCATTCTAATAATAATATCATGATCAGGAGTATCAAGAGTAAGTATGTGGCTACATTATCTTATACCTGTTTTTGATTGTGGATACGTATCAAATTTTCTCACGAGATCTCTTAAAGTTACCATTCTTTTTCATTTTATTTTACCGGACATGGAAATTCTTACAAATGGCTCGGGAGCACGAAGTTTGCCATCCCTGGTCAACCTGAAAACTCCCTGGTGAAGCCCTTCCCTGATACAAAACAAAATCCCTGATGACCCCAAACAAATCCCTGGTGAGACCAAAAAACCCTGAAATTCGCTAAATTTCCGCGAAAATCCCTGATGAGCAAGAAAAAAAAACGGTTCCGCCGAAAATATCCTGTTTTTTTCGGGAGCAATGCTCCCCAAACTGGTGACAGATCCCTGGTGAGCAAAAAAACGGGTCCCCTGATCAGATACCCAATCTAAAAATTAAATCCCTAGAACCACCACTCCCGTGCTCCGTAAGAATTTCCATGTCCGTGTTTTACTACTGTGCTTCTAAACTTTTTCACATTTGGCTAAGAAAGTATAACCTCCAGTCATTCAAAGATTCACTCAACAATGCATGCTGTATTTTGAAAATTTGAAAGATTGGCTGATTGGCAGTCCAAAACTTGCATATTTAAATTGTACTATTTGAAAAAAAGCTGCACGCGTTGAAAATTTTCGGAATTGCCAAAGAGTCTTAACACAGGTGATTGGGCATACATTGTACGGAATATCGATTCGCGTTTACCTCCAAAAGTCCAACGACTCGTATACATTCAACAACATAACATGCTTCACAATAAAATATTCAAACGTAAAAGCTTGAACATAATTTGGGATGCTTATTTAACAACATTGTCGAATTACGCAAGCAGTAAGGCTGGTTATTTTGTGGTGGTCCCATGTATCAGTATTCCAATTACTTCCTAACTGGGAATCCTCCATTACTACTTGATCTTCTGGCTCACCAGTTCACGATTTACAGTTTAATGTTACCAGATATTTCAACAGCTATAGTTTGATACGCTTAGTACTCTCGTGGAATAATGTTTACTTATTATAATATGTATTACGTATCAACATCATACTCATGATTATTTGGGTTTTCCGTTTTTATTTTTCAATTTTACACTTTGTGCGTGCTTTGTAGTTTTGTTGAATTCTACGTCCATTTCCGTATGAAAATTGGGAAAATGAGAACGCTTAGATAGATTTCCCAGGTACGAATTTAAGCCTATGGTGTGTTCCTTTACAGTATACCTACAATAATACAAAGAATTCTGAGTCAGAGTCAGAAGTAGTAATATGTACTTTGGTATGCATTTTTTAACAGCATCAGACAATTGCATTGCATTTCGGTTTTGACAGGATTTTTTATTTAAACTAATTTAAGCTGGTTTTCATCCATGCAACTTTTATGGTATAATATGCTTTAAAAAATGACAATGGTGCATTCATGCAGTAGCTTGCCTTATTAGTTTTAGCTAAAATACTGTCAATAATTTTACTACTATAGTTAACATTGAAATAATTTATTCAAGAATAAAACCATCGTTCATCTGCTAAATGTAGTCTAGATTCTAGATACCTACTAGATCTACTAGTAATTTGTAGATCGTTGTAAAATGGTATTTTTAGCCATCGTCTATAGATGCTTTCATCCATATGCACTTTGACGTAACCAAATGTTATCAAAATGACCTCCAAGCCGTTCCTTTTTATATCATGAAGTTAGAAACTGCGACTTGCTTGCAATACAATGCATGTACTAGAAGAGCAGCACATGTTTTCATATCTTTTTGATTGTCGATATCATTATCCATCATGTCAAATCCTTTATGTCAGACGCATCTTTTTTAGGCTTTGAGTCATATCGAAACGTATGTGACATAGTGAAAGTGAATGTGTCAATGTCAAAATATCCAATGAGCGATTTTCTTACTTAGAATCTTTCGATATCACATGGGCAGTACCGCTGAGTCTATGCTACCTCAATTGCCGATGTGCGAAAACTCATTTTTGTTGTGTGATGCATGGATGAGTCACAAATTGATGTTGTAATTCTCAATTCGTATGATTAAAGTTTGCAATGTCAAGATTAAGGTCAAAACTTGCCCTGACGGCTCTTTTATTCTAAAAAAAGATGACACGAAGGCGAAAGAATGCTACAGTCCATTTACATTACACATGTTACTTTTATTTCTCAAAAGTTTTTTAAATGCACCTTTTGAATATATGCAAAAGTAAATGTATTGAACTTACAGTTTACGGCGTTTGTTTGTCTTTCAGGAAACGACGATAGTTTCCGAAAGCATGAGCCAGTTTTACTAACAAGACTAGGCTCACAGGTTCTTCATCAGCTCTCAACTCAACTTAGGTAATAAATTTTCAGTGAATTAACTCAGCTTCAATTCATGTAGAGGTTATTTATATGTTCATTCCCAATTTATAATAATTACTCATTTTATTTCAATACACTATACCTCGACAATTCAAAAATTATACATCCAGAGTTGCTCATTCTAATACTGAAAACTGCCTCATGAATGACCCTTGGCTTCATTTTCTGAATTAATGCAATAGGCAGCTGCGGTTAGACTATCAAGGGTCAATGTAATCTTCATATTTTAAATAGCGAGTACGATAATTCATCCTTATTGATTGGATAACGTAGCATAAGTAGGCAAAAATTGAATACACGGTGATGCAAATAAGTAAAAACTTTATTTATCAATTATTGATGTATGTGGACTACTCGAAAGACATACTTTAATCAATATTTACTAAAGAAATTAGGTAGTACTGTATATAACTGTATCTCCTGTGAATTGATTGCAAGCAGTATTCCCTTCTACTTCCAATATATATTCTTTGTGTATCAATAAAACTAATCGCATATTATTATTTATAGATTGACGATACCAATAATGTATAGATATACAGTTTTTCGTGCCTTTTACAAAAATTTTCGGTTTTACTATTTCCCTCGAGAAAACCATTTAATGCTGATATTTAATACTGCTGAAATATGTGTTTACAGCTAAAATACATAAATCAATTTGTATTAAAAGATGCTGAAGCTTTCTTCCATTGCTTCATGAAAACTTAAATTTCCTCCGAGAAATGTCGGCAACTCACTTGGAGAGATGATGCGATGAATTTCTTGAAAGCCATCATCAAGGGAAGTAATAACTAACTAAAAAGCACAACTATTATTTAAAGCGCCACAGTTTTCATACAAATGAGATTGGTTAAGAATATTTAATGTGTATAAACATAACTTAATTGAAAACATGACTCACTCTTTCCTTCAACTTCTTTGGACAAAACGTTTTTCCAATCATGAAAAGGTAGTGCAGAAACCTGGGCACGTTAACATAATATATCGTTTTCAGTTGAATTGGAAATGAGTGCTGTGAACCATTAAAAATGATACAACTCAAATCATCAAATACTTTTCATTTTAAGACTTTAGATAATTATTCCGTTGCAGTTTACCCAGAAAACACTTATCAATTTTCGAATTGCGTTTAATGAATACTGTTTTGCATGCTTGAATCCTACCCCTAAGCACAAATGTATGTAAGTAAAACCATGCTTGGCGAAATTTTCAATTTTTAAAAGCCTTTCCATCAGATGAATAAAAAGTGCAAGCATTTCGTCCAAGGAACAAAGTTCAGGATCCCAAGCACCTATAGAGCAATGTGCTATTATTCTCAGGAAAAAGTACTCTCATCTGAAAAATCTGTTACAGCATTGAACGTTAGTCTTACCAGCATTGAATACAACTACATATCTACCGTGACTATCTCTTGTTTTAAGAACCCCCAAAAGATTTCTATCATTAGAATGAGTCACCACATGAGTCGGGATGGTATCAGGAAAGAGTTGTGGACATTCAATTAATCTCACCTCCGCATTTCGCCTTAGCTGTGATGCAACAAAATTAAATAATAGGTAAGTTGTTACTTCCAAAGTCTAAATGTTTCATAACACGAATTCAAAAAGCAATTGACTATAATTTAAATCAACGGTAGCTAGTTCACTTACGGTTTCCCATGCATAATGTGCACGATATTTTCTTCCCCAGAGGAAATACAACAATACATCATCGTTTGCTGCTACTTCTTTCAAGTGTAACCAAACAAGCTCATTGTTTTCTCGATGATTGTTCAAAAACTCTGTAAATACAAGCAAGTACGCATTTTATGTAAATTCAAGTAAAGTGCATTTTATTTCAATTATCCTCATTACGTCATTCGCCAGCTCTAAATTTATACTTCCATATCACTGAACTGGAATTATGAAGTCTCGAAAACTTCCCTCTAAACTTTGGAGGCGGATTACAATTTAAAATTGCTGTCTATAATACAGCTTTGGTGCATTATAATTAACGTTGTTTTAGAATTCTAGCATGACGAATTTTGTCGGAATGATGACTGAGATAACATCAATATTTTAAACTTCTACCAATTAAAAGAATGCTATTAGAAATCCAAACATGTTAAAAGTTTTATGTACCATTGATATATTCACGCATGTTTTTGATACCAAGCATATCTTCCTTCGACAGCGTCATTCTTGGATCTGTATTGAAAAGTACACAAAGACAAAAGTTTTGTCGCTCACCGACAGAATACTCTGCTGATATACTCTAGATTTTTTGCACAAAACGTGTTAGTTACTTTAAAGAGATGCTGTTCAGGTGTTAGCACAACACAGTATAAATTAGAAAACTATAGACTTGACGTGAATATGCCAATGAGCAAGAGATAAAACAACCTTAGAATGCAAATATGCTTTAAAAACTTTACTTATGTAGGCGACGTGAGCTCATCATCAGTTTCTTTATCAGACTCACAAATCTCAAATATTTAGACTGTGGCCATGTAGAGACCAATCCATGATTAAAAACATCTTAAGATCAATGCAAGCATTTTAAGAAATGAAATATGAACCATGCATATAATATTCAAACAAAATTTTCGTTTAATCACCTACCAAATTCTCAAGGTCTTCATTTTTTATATCGCATAATAAGTATCTGCTAAGTATCATTAAAATCCACTTTTTTTCCTCGATTTTGTCTTTTCTGTATCATGTTTGCCGTCAAAATAATATTATATAGTCATGTTATCAAAATTAAATGACTTCTCTTTACTTTTGAGATGATGGTTAGCGACTTGCAAGCTGACAGGCTGGAGAAAAAGATTTTAGCAGCAGAATGCCAAAGTATACCAGTGCTATAAAAACATGTAGCTAAAGACACCCAGTATAGCTTCATTCATGTTACGATCGTACGTACATATTACAGTTTGCCTTGCTAGAAACCAGTTTGAATATCCAATCTTCATTTCGTTCACATGTAAGGTGCAAAGCCCGTAATGGGAATGGGAAGCTGTGTGTACCTATAGTTTTGGTAAGTTACTCCGCGTTCCGAGTAGCGTAGCAGTATGTAATTACCAATGCACTGTGGCAAATTATTACAATTTGCAGCAATGTTGGTTTTAGTTACATATTTCAGTTGTTCATACGCATTAAATACTACCGATATTGACGGCGTCTTTTTGACGAGCTAAGAAAACAGTAACAAAGGACTATATTATGCTGATGAATAGGCAAACAATCAAAGGTTTTTGATCTTTATTCATAGGAAATTTGTAGGTATGGAAGTCATGAAGCTCAATATTTGTAGATATATGGTATGAATACAAGTTGTGGATTGTGGACTCTCAGGTAGATGGATTCTCCTGCTCTTCGTTAAATAAATACTCAAAGAAAATATATTGCTGCTGTTGTTGTATAATGTAAATTCTTTACACTTGGTGTAGTCAGTAGTGTGCATACATCCGTGCGATATAGAGTTGCAAACTCTTACAATACTATGAACTGGAAATTTTTCATCACGGAACGACAAACGCCTCGAGGAAGTAGCTAAATGCACATTTTTTACTACTAAATAGCCCAAAGCAAGACATGAACTTAATCGCATTTTTCGCCGATTTAAGAAAGCGTTTTGCGGTCATTCAAAGGTGATTAAGAATCGTGAAATGCATGATAAACTCGCATTTTTTTTCTAATCTTTTCCTCTCCAGAAACTGAATATGCAAAGAAATCACTTTCGATGTCTGCAATGTGTGGTTATATAATATCTGACATTAAATCACCAGAAAAAATGGTTAAATATACTCGTTTTATTATTACTATCGTTTTGTCGAATTGCGTACATAAGGCGGATCCTTTACAATTGTGGTGAATCAGTAAACAAAATACAAACTACAATTCATTTCTTCTGCGCTTCTGCATTAAATATCATCATTGTTAATTTGATAATCAATATGAATATTTCATACCCGAAATGTTTCACTCATTTTGTTACAAAACTATTTACATGGCAAGTTTATGATACAAATGGAATGCGATTGATTAATCTGTTCAGAGTCCAGATACAAGGCATAAATATCACTTGCGAAAAGTATTGTTATCGGAGAGATCGATAATTTAACAACTTATTTCTACACTCGTTCCTGAAGTACAGTTTTTACAACATAAATTGAAACATAATACTTAATTACTATTGATTAGATTAGAGCATTGTCTAGATTGTTCAACAAATTAGGTGTGATACTTTTGCTAATAAATCTTCAGCATTGATTCATCGCATGCTTCGTGATTTTCCAGTTTTCCGCCTAAACACTTGGGTAGAATATCAGGCGATATGCGCTCATGAAGAGGTTCAAACTTCTTCCCTGAGGATGTCAGCAAGAACTGGAAAACCAAAGATGAAATTCCCACATAATTAATTAACCCACTCAAGTTGATATTTAAACCAACACTGCAGTACTTCTGCTATGTGTATTCCAACTTTTCTGTGCAATTTTTATTGCTGCATTATCTAACCTACCCGTTCCTTTAACTTCTTTGGGAAGAATGGCTTAATTATTCCATAGAGGAAACTAAGAATGTACGGAACATTTATATAATACACCCCTTTCAACTTCAGAGGGTAGGCATACTGAAACAAGCCAATATCAAAAACAAAAGAGTTACATGATATTACTGCAATAACAATACGTAATAAAAAATTAAAAAGCTTGGTATAGTTGATTTGTGCAATGCAGGCCAAAGAACTACACTTATGCAAGATAAACTTTGGAAGCATGAAATTAGTGGACATACCCAGAAGACGTTCATAAATCGAAGCATCTCATTTAATGTGTATTGTTTAGCATGCTTCATTCCCATTCCTGAACATTCCTGGATAAATACTATTCCATTGTCGATGTCTTCATGCATAAGAAGTCTCTCCACTATGTGAACAGCTACAACCAATAGTTTCTCAAGAGGATATTTGTCGGTATCCCATTCACCTGTAAACAAATAAATATTCAAAGTGATGCAATAAACTCTTGAAAATTCGCATGTGATGTGTATTGTTGAGAGCCGCATTCAGACAACTGTACCGGCAAAGTCACTCACTTGCATTAAAGTATCCCACTAATCTGCCTTTACTGTCCCGATGTTTCAATATACCCATCACATGATTATCAATGAGCGGAATAGCGTCCTCTGGGAATGTCGCCGGGAATGCTTCCGGGTATGTATCGAACCTAATTTCAGCATAACGCTTGATCTGACAATTTATATTTAAAGAAATGATGACGCTATTTTTTAAATTTGCTACAAATCTTCTATTATGTATGAAATGGTGAGCTTATGTACCGTTTCCCAAGCATGTTTTGGCCGGTGCTTCCTTCCTCTCAAGAAGCGAAGTAGCATAGCTTCATCTTCACCAGCTTTTGTAAGGTAATCTCGAACTGCTTTACTACCATCGCCACTCCCCAAAAATTCTGATAAAAAGGAACGCAATGATTTGATTAACTTTATACAAATCGATAATTGTCTAACACATCATACTCATTCATTTATCAAGCATACCTTGATTCATGGATTTCATTTCCCTTATTCCTTGTGCCTCCTGCTCTTTCACATTCAACTTCGTTTTCTTTGCATTGTTCTCCATCTTTCCAATTTTTCTCAAACTTGCACGAATTTCTCCGTTTCCAACAATATTATGACTTAACCGTGCCTGGGCTTACACGACAGGACATATGCACTCGTCTCGTCCAAATATTATAGCAGAACCCAAGAAAACAGATAACTAATTTTTCATACGCGCTGCAGCGATAGGATATATGACAATATAGTTAAGCTGTATGATAGCTCCTAAGGGCAAATTATTATTCACAGTGGTCTTCCGGTCTTCC
Organism: Willowsia nigromaculata; assembly: GCA_034700605.1. Classification (NCBI taxonomy): domain Eukaryota; kingdom Metazoa; phylum Arthropoda; class Collembola; order Entomobryomorpha; family Entomobryidae; genus Willowsia; species Willowsia nigromaculata. Next base: position 32,980 of record JAQIXX010000695.1, read on the forward strand.
TTCCTACCATGAACTAATTCGCAAATAAAAACTTCTGGCGATTTTTCCAAATATATATGCGAATATTCTCTTTCTGCAAGAGCGTGCAATAATGACAATAGTACTAAACTTCGAAGAAACACAAGACTTTAGAGACTACTAACACTAATTCACGTAAACGGGACGATTGGCAAGATGGCTTATCATAACATACCGTACACCGTGCAGGATGAGGACTACACATCAAGTGTGTTCTACTCTTAACCACCACTTTTTCAATACTCAACACTCAACACCACTCTCTGTCACTTCACATGAACTTGAAACAAGTTTTTTGTCAGCTAGAGAGTCAACCTCGAATCAGTTATTTTGAGTTGGTGGTTCGGGTTGCGGAATATAAGCATGAAGCATGCGTTTACATACATTTTTTACTATGCGCAATATTTACATTTGCATGTATACATTTTGATGTTATCATTATCTAGATACTCATACCACTACCCGTGAACTTGATCATGCAAAACTGCCCACAGAATATAAGAATCCAATTGCGTAACCCTTCCTGTGTTATAGGCACTTCAAAAGTTGGAAAATGTTGACTTGTTATGATTCGAACAAAAATGCAAAACTAATTGGCAATCAACACAACATAGCATGGATGAGAATAGGTTTGGATCCTCATCGTACGATAATTTTGCACATGGCAAGTACAGGTTGCAAAAAAGTTGATAATACTTCTACGCTTTGTTAGTGATATGTAATTATTCACGCTGGCTCCAGACTCGCTTGATAAATTCCTGGACACCGACTTTATGTACTTGTTCATGTATTGCTAGACCAGTTGTGGCATAGGATAAGATAACAATTCAAGCTTCACATGAAACCTGCAAAATAGTTGGAGCGTATGAGAATGTTTTATGACCATTTTGATGTTTCTTAAAATAAAGAAAAGAAGATCAAAATTACCAAGTATCTTTTTACCAAGTTTTGGAATACCCATTATATTTTCACGGTCGTACGTTTTGCATTTTGGTCATACCTATATATAAATTAAGTACTCGTCAATACAGGTGCTACATAAAAATATCACATGTCATGGCTGCGTCAACATGTTCGCTCTAGACGTCTAGTCATTCAGCCCATGTGGAAATAACACGCATATTATGCGGGTAAATGTTTGATAGTTGTTTTACGTCTACCTATGTACTTACCCTCTGTGTAAAGTCTAATGATTTAGAAGTGGCTAACGCAAATACGCAACATATTGATCAGACGAGAAGTGAAACAACTTATCTAGATAAAGTATGTACCAGCCAAATAGATATTGATCTCCTGGTCCTGGTACAAATCATCAAACTATTCGGACAAGACATTGTACGATGAGATCAACTTTGAAACAGCTTCTTAAATTTTTTCTCTAGACGGGATAAAGGGTTTCGAGCTTTCTAAGATGAAAATGCTATAGTCAAGTATTTTCCTTTTTTTGTGAACATTATTGATGCGATTAATTAAATCATGGAAAACTGCAGTATGTCATGCCACAATGTTTCTTTGACGTAAAGAACGCCAGCAAGAAAGACCGCAATTCGACAGAGATCATAAATGTACAATTAGGGAATGTAAGCTACTCGTAAATTGAACCTCCACAAATCAAATAAGCAATTTAGCAAGTTTACAAACATTTTGGATTCTTTTTATAAATTATTGAATTAAATTACAAGACTTTGGATAATAAATATACATAATAATAGATACATAGTGTTAGTACATTTAACAAGTTTTGTGATGCATTCTTTCAAGAGTAAAATCCTGTAATTAATGAAATTTTTGCATTTGTAATATTACTTGAGATTTTTACAATATACCTAAATCCCCACTCGATTTTGGGAAATTCCAATTAACTCCAACCACAGGTGAATACGTGACAGGAAGATGCATGTATACATATAGGTTTAGTCAAAAGTGTCTATTATTAGATCTATGTAGGTTCGCATTTTGCATTAAAAACACCTAGTTCAGATACTCGAAAAGTTGACGCTAGATAAGATTGTACTCATGGTCAGCTTGTTTTTGGTAGAAAATTATATGCTAGATTGTAAACTTTGCTTTAATTCATTCTGTTATTACTGAGTTTTGCAGAATTTTCAATGCCATGAATGAATGTGAATGCACACATTCTATGAATTGAAAAGTGATCAATTTCCAAAGATGTTTATGCACTCCATAAAATATGCCATTCCATACAAAACCGTTACTTCTCGACAAGTTTTGTTTTTGTATACGTGTCAAGAGTCAGGAATAAATTATATTTTATTTATTGTTTGAGACAATCTTGTTTTTTCATTTCCCATTTATTCCATACCCTTGAACTTGAACTAAGCATACACATAGTAATTTCTCATGATATATGTAATTTTTTGCAATAGCTGCACCTAACTGAATCTTATTTGCATAAACTATGATCCAATGAATTTCATATGAAATATTGAAATACTTGATAGTAAAACATACATAGTATTTGGGAAAGGTAATAGTAATAAACAATGTTGTTCAGTCCTCAACACTAATTAAGTGTGATAATATTTAGACTTTAACTTTGACATGGTAAGCATAGGATAAATGACAATTTTTGATTTCAAAATTATTTCATTCATAAAAATGTATTTCAAAATTATAACTTGACATTGAGTATTGAGAACATTTTGTGTGTATTTGTATTTTGAACTGTTTATGACAGCTCCTCAAGAGCATCTATGTCGTCGATATCACCTCCAAGGAATTTTGGAAGAATTTCCGGGCCCATGATAGCATAAATACCTTCAAATCTCTTGTTGTTTGGGGTAGACACAACAATCTGTAAAAACATGAAAATACCTTCAGTTTTGCATGATTAAGCTAACCGCGTGTCAATGGTTAAATGCAGTTAAATTTTAAATCATTCACATCATTTAAAACAGAATCAATGTATTTCCGTCATGCACCTTACCCTTTCCTTCAATTTCTTTGAAAAGAATGGTTTGATCATCCGGTATATAAAAGTCAGGTAGTATGGGACGTTGAGGTAATATATCCCTTTGAACTTCAATGGGCAGGCATACTGAAAGACACCGTGTTAATGATGTTTAATTAATGTGGGTAAGTGGTTAATTTTATTGAGAAACACTTTACAGGTTTAATCGCGCATTAATTCACTCCATTCTATTGTGTACACAAAATGTGTTTGTAATGAACTTTGCTTGGCATACCCAAAAAGCATTCAAAATACGCAACATCGCGTGTAGAGAATATTGCTTTGCGTGACTCATCCCCATACCCTCGCAATTCTGAATGAAAATTACTCCGTTATTAAGAGCATCTTCGTCTTTTAAAAGTTTTTCACAGACATAGGCAGAAGCCTGGGTGACATCAAGTATGGAATACTCTTGTGTGTCCCATTTACCTGTGAATATCTCAGAATCCGGTTAGAAATCAGAAAGGAAATATAAGGTTGCATTAAGACGTATAATATAACATACTTCCGTTTGACATATTCAAGTAAAAGGGACCTACTTCCATTGCAGCAAAGAATTCTTCGTCCAAATTTATCCCTGTGTTTGAGTAATCCAAACCATCCATTTTTCTGAAACTGAACGAGGCATCTAGGAATTTCATGGGTAAACAACTCAGGATACTGATGATATCTAACCTCAGCTTTACGCTTCAGCTGCAACAAAGGATCATTAAAAGTAACTTGCATGCTGTTTAATATGTGGTATGTAGATACATTCATGAAAATCTGCACACAAGTTCTTACAGTTTCCCATGCATGTTCAGGTCGATACTTTCTCCCTTTTAAATACGTTAAAAGTAAATCATTATCAGATCCAGCCTTAGCTAAGAAATCACGCACTTCTTCACTTCCTTGGTTTTTGGCCAAGTATTCTATTTTAAAATAAATCATTCAGATTCATTAATTCGTACGACAAATTTTGTTCGTATTATTGGTATGAAAAGTACTCACCTTTTGTAAGAAGGCGCATTTTTTTCAAACCATTTTGTTCCAACTCTGAAAGAATTGTCCCTTTTATCTCCCCCATTTTACCTGACATTAAGTTAGGGATGTTCTCAGGAAAGGATTTTAAAATTTCAAGGATATAACTTGTCTACACACTTACAATAACTCATTCACGTACTTGTATACTGCAGGTTCTGCAGATTGTAAAGTGCAGCTAACTTTGCCTCCAAAAGGCGAAGTAAACTTGACCTAACATTTACTGCAAAATGTTGTATGATGCTTGATTGCTGGCAAAATGATGAGTGAGGAAACTCGACATCGGAACATTCTAAAATTTTCTCACATTTTTTGCCAACAGAATTAAAACCTGAACCAAATGGATCGGTTTTCTGGCTGAGACTTCTAAGAGGTTAAAGCGAAATAAGAACAAATGTGTACTAGAATGAAAAATTGAGATATAATTGATTCATAACTTGTGTAGAGTAAGATATGATATGCAATATTCTCACGCTGAGGCCACGTTCGCTTGACTTATCAATCATAGTTGAAGTACAGTCACTGCACTGTCCACCATGATGGTTGGAGGTGAAATACGTGGTGCAATTGTTTCCACCTCCTGGATTTATAATTGCCTTTCTGTGAGCTTCTACGGTTCAACCAAATATTTCGTTGATTAATACACTCGCTTATAGCATGTAATTTACTATAAAATTTGTTATCAATCAATTAGATCCTTTAAGAATATTCAACACACCAAGTCCTTATGCAATTTTACATTATTTGGATTAAAGAGGAAAAATGGCTACAGTCTCGTCTTTCTTTCAAAATATGTTCCTAACACTCGTACTACAATACAATGCCTTGTGCTTCAATCAAACGAGTTTTACCGTGTGAATTAATTGCATGCATAAACTATGCACTGGTCAGCTGAATACTTATGCTAAAAATGATTTTTTGAATTGCTTTGGAAAAAAATAAAACCTGCACTACTACCTGTTCTTTTGTCCTTCGCTTTTATTCATGGACCACCCTATATCGGGAGAAGTGACTGATCTGCATGCATTATCTTACGTCAGGATTGGACACCTATCCATAGTGGGATCTGCGTGAGTAGAAACGATTTGTGGCTGGTCATGCAGTTGTTTCATAAAAAATGTCTTGGTATTGGAATTACGGCTAGAAAAATCTTATGTAAGAAATGAAGAGCACATGATTTGGAATTCCCATTATGAAACTATGAATGGACAAATACGAATATTGGCTATACTTATCACAAAACAGATAGGATATTTATGCATTCATAGAGGTTTACAGTCTTTGAGCGAAATCAGAAAACTAGTCTTCTTAAATCTAACGTAGCAATGAATGTGACAACACGGGTGCTCGTGCTAGCTTTTCACTCTTTATGAGGCACTGACAATAATAGTAAGATTCCGTGTTTAAGAAACAAAGAGTGCAACATTTGACTCTGTATCTTCTCACTTGTTGATGTAATCAAGAAGGATTTATAAAACAAAGTTGTTGCTGCTAATGAGCTAAAAAAAAGTGTAATGGGATGAATATTGTGATAGGTCATACAGCGACTTATTATGCCATGTTCATGCTTCTCCTTCCTCTAACAAAGAAACGATTTGCCAGTAAATACATAAGATATGTTTTCTAGTCAGTGTTGGTTTCCAGCTATTGGCATACGTATTACAACGGGCATTAGCTGATGGTCTAGTCACTGGCTAGACTATCAGCTAATGCTAGAGTAATATGTATCTTGTCAATTTGTAAAAACCATATATTCACTGAAATTATCAGTTTAAAGTTAATTTTAAATGAAACAAGAATAATATACTAAAAAGCTCAGAAGTTCAATTTTAAAGAAATGCATTCATGGTATATTATTATGTTTCTCATTCTTTGCACGGCAGTTTTGTTCAAAAACTTTAATATAAATGAAACTAGTTTTTTCTCCCATGGATTGGCCAACAAACGATTACTCATCATGGAATTCAGTTTTGCTAGTTAAAAAAGAGGTTTTCCTTTTTGAAACGGATCAGAGCAGGATACATAGTGTTAAGAATACTAATATAATTTGAAAATGCATGGACACATGACATCATAATGGTTATGCAACATTTTCAATACTTTGTAGTTTGTAATCAAAATTTGTACATACCTAATATAATATATGATGTAGTTCTGACTGAATTAATGCGTATCAAATCTTCATATCAGTCACAGAAACATGGGTCAAACAGTTATCTGGAAACCTACAATCATCGATGAGATGAGTCAGTAGTGGAAGAGACTGAACCACTTAGACTAGAAAACCATTTTTCAATTTTAACTCTTACAAAAGTTATTACATTTATGTATGACCTTGGCCATTCAACATGATTTGAATGGAATGGAACTACGAAGTCAAAAGTCAACAATATTGACAAACAGTGCAGAGCAAATGGCTATTTAAGCATAATTTATAACCATACTGGAATATTGAGTATCTGATCGTACTCGTTTTGCATCTCTGCTCTGTTATGCAATACATACTAATGGGGTGATACATTAACTAGCATATTATGTAGCTTTAGTATTTTTGAGCAGGGACTTATAAAATCAACTTTAGACTTTGGGAAAGGGCAGTTACAAGTTACAAGAAGCATACAAGATTTTATCCTATATGAATATATATTAGTTTTTACAATGTTATGCATTTTCTGGATTATCCCAACCATTGAATGTACCTATTGGGGTAGTACGCACGTGAACGAGGAAATATGTCGAGCCCACCCCAGGCATGTAAGATGAAGTCCAACTAAAGTGCACGCTGCACGGTCGCATACATATTATTAAATAGTTACTGATGTCCTATTAGGACACAACTCGTAATTGCCAAAGGATTTGAAATGTGAAAATAGTAATAAAACTACAAGTAACTCGACATCACTTTTAACAAAAGAAACAAAACATGTAAAGGGTTGAGTGTATTTTCATTTGTATATACGGGAAATACTTGAATTGAACTGTACTAAAAGTAGTTCATGATTAACCCAGGAGGGAATTATTTCAAATATTGCATTCCGGTTTTGCCACAATTTTTATTCACTTTACAATAAGCCCTTCCAAAGATTTGGAAGCATTCATATGTTTAATGCCATAAATATATCAAAGTTTTTGGTTAGCTTATAACGTAATAAGTTGGAATATATATTAATAGAACAGAATGGATGGATTTTCCAGCTCTTGAAATAGGTATATAGATTTCCCGACAAAATGTGAATTGTTGGTCAAAAACATTACCTGGTTTAGGTCTGGTATCCGTGAACTGATTTTTTACTCTATACAATTTATGCTATTACCAAGGTATGTGGTTGTATCGATATATTAGGTATACATAGCATGCTGAAGCACATATTTTTGATCAATTTCAACCTGTAACACATTTACTAAACTATTGCATTGCGACTTCAATATCAAAAAAGGAATGATTCAAGCTGGTATGCTCTGTACCTATTCGCTTTTAAAATATGCCCATTTTATATCTACGCACAGAACTATCTGCAATAACTTCGTATCATACCAGTATTTTGCATGTGCCAATATTTATATAGAGTAGCAATAAATCATAATTGTCCGCTCGCTTCAGCCTCAACTCTGCTTGTTTGCGTTTCAGCGGTTCTCTTAATGCTAGTAGCCTGTTAACAGATAAGAAATAGTACATGTATGAAAGTAGCAAGTACTAATCGAGGTCGGTCGGGAAATAGGCTCGCACGTACGGATCGTTTGAATTATGACTACAACTTCAATAGCAATCTATTGGGAATGATGCGGTGCGTCGTTCCTAAATTATGTCCTTCCATGTATCCCAAATTTTGCAATTCATTGCAAAGTTATGATCAGCATAAAACTAAATTTTAATAATATTCAATTGATGTGTATACTAGTTCTAATTTTTAATTCATTTTAATTGATAATAAAGGGATAATAATAAATCAAGTATTCGTTACAGATGTGCAAAGTCTTAAAGTTTCATTAGCCTTTGTTTCAAATGTAGACTTGGATCTGAAGGGAGAAATTCCTGATTCCACCATGTAATTTTCTATTTTTGCAAGCAGTTTTTCATTATGGCAAACATCACACAACATTTATGTACTTGAAGATATGGTGATGTATTTGCACTTTTAAAAACATATTTTGGCAGGTTCGTGGTTCGTATTATAACTTGAAATGCCGTATCTGGTAAGATTTCTTTGCAAAATCATAAAATCATTTCAAGAACATAAATGCCATTATATGTTTAACATATAAAATTTTTAGAATATGTTATAGCAATTCTGACTTTGAACACTTTTGCCATCGTTGAAATTGCATGTATGTATGTTATTTTTCTTTAATTTTGCATTCAATTTAAGGATGAAAAATATTATTTTAGTTTAATGTGTTTATTATTTCATTGTAAATGCTACTTTGGGAGCATTTAGTTTGTTTATCTGTTTTGAAAAGAATTTTTTTTGGAACTTTCACCTTTCAAAGCAATGTAGGTGAAAGTTCTCTTTATTTCTACCGTTTCTTTATTTTATTAAAAGTGCCTTGTTTGCTTTGAGCTGAAAGTTTGCATGCATGTTCTGGTAGTTGCGTGACCGCTTCAAGGAAGATCTACACGGGAGACCAAAGCTGGAAACCATTTCACACAATTTTACTCATTGCTCATGCATTCATTTTACTGGAGATGTGGTCAAACGAATGCTTCAATTAGAATTATGTATGCTTGCCCTTTTCTTCTAAACTTTGTATAATATTCAAGACTGAGCCATCTTAAAAGTTACAATAGAATTCAGGATATATTTTCTACACTTGCATAGTGTAGTTTTTAAAACATGGAATCGTATTACGTCCAACATTGCTCTTACTTTAACTAATGCAAGTTTCAAAAATGATTGTATGCATAGCTAGAACATCTACATTTTACCAAGGCCTCTTTTAATACCTTCCATAGAATATGGAAGGCTCCCTTGAGCACTACCGTCGTTCTTTCTGTGTTTGTCTCCAGCACTTAAGAAAACTTATGGCACTTTGGTGGTTTCTTAGAAAGCCTTGCTTCCATTTTGCCATCTTCATAGCGAATGTCAAGTATCCTTTTTACCTAACCAATATCAAAAAGGTCATTTCATTTTGCTCATAATATTTGCACCATTATACATTTGCGTTCAGAAGTCGCATTATAAAGAAACAGTTTAGTATACCAGCTTGCTGTATTTTTGTTGAAGACAATTTAGCATTTCCGTTGAAAGAATGAATTTGGAGAGTAAACAAGGAGCAAAAGTTAGTAAAAAGTTTCACTATTAATCACTTCCACTTTACAATATTTGGTCCGACTAGTTCCATCCCTGTGTGTTTCCATTTATTTATTAATATTTTAAAATGTTTTATCTGCTAAGACAATTTCAGGTTGCTACCATAATGCAATTGTGGAATATGTATTTAACTTCTTTGTAAGTATGTATGAATAAAAGTACCCAAAAATCAAATGCGTAGATAAACACTTTCATTTTCGTCTGATGTTTTGCCTAAGCACAACCAAATTTTAAAGATCACATGAAAAACCTGCTGACAGAATTCATGTGAGAAAAATAAAAGTTTTAATAATAATAAATTAAATGAACTCTATATACACTCTCTACTCTTTTATATATGCGCTATATCATTAATTTAATTCTATTTTCACTTCAGTTTTCATGTTCAAAAAGAGCTATCATGTGTCTTGAACCGGTAACCGATGGTCCAAAGTAAAAGGTCAAGATTTGCTAAACTAAAATTCGAAGAACCACAAAGTGAAATGCATCACATATCTTTTCACGTTCATAAATTAACAATTTATCCCAATGTAAGGTTCTTATCGTTTGTGATCTGTTTGCCACAAGTGATCTGCGATTTTAAGTCAAACGCTTGAAAAAATTATTTAAAAAAACTACACACGCAACTGCTTTTTCCAATTAAAAAATAATTGTATGTAGATACGCACTTCATTTCTGTTAAGATAATTCTATTTAAATGCAGCCAGTATTTAAAAAAGTAAATAATGTTAATTGAAGGCAAGCTGTATAAAATGCTCATTACTCAGTTTAATACGATTTGTTTTTAAAGCCGATGCGTTATTGTAAATTGTAGTATGTAATGCTCACGCATGTACGGATATGGGCATTTAAAGAAAACGACAGCCGCTGAGCTTTTTTGCAACCTTGTTCCCCAGCGTACCAACAACATCACAGTTTTCTCCCTTTCATACCGTTTCTTCGTTTCCTTTCTCCAAAGCAAAAAAGTACCAAATGTCTACTAGCTATTAAGCTTGTGGTGGTGAGTTGACAGCGGTAGAGCGTGCTCAGCGTACAAGCATGGGGAGAAAGTGAGACCGACGGTTTTCTACAAACTGTGGTTCTATTTGCTCGCACCCACATAAATAGCCGAGTAGCCTCCCTTGCCAACCTCAGTTCATCTTCAGCTCTCAGCAGCTACTCCGTCAGCTGTATACTCCACAAAAGTGCTGATTTTGAGTGAAAGTACTAGCAATCCAGCAGACTAGGGCTGAGTCAGGCATACCAGATCAAAGTTTAGCAACATAAAAGCAAATTTTTTTGCTTTTCGCTGCCAATTCTATTTTCTCTTCGCTTCCTTATTTACATTGTAATAAACATTGCACAGCTTTACAACTTCTCTTTTAAACTATTTTCTCTCTGTATCTGAGCCGAGAATACTCAGTCAGTCATAAAAACCATCAAAGCAAAGTAAAAAATACGTCCATTCTCAACTTTCTCTTTCTGTTGATTTTTTGCTTACATTGATTTTAACTTTTACACGCTGTGCTCTTCCTCTTCCGGTAAAAACATTCTACTTTGGCCACAGTGTGACCTCAAAAACTACTTACCCTGTCGTGCACACACTGTACACTTGCTGTTCTAAGCATGTTGTATAACATCGAAGATTAAAAAGTGCAACAATTTTCCGTGTGCAACACTAGAACAGACATGATACTTTAACCAAACTGTGTCACCAACGGGAAACCTCCAGTTCATTGCTGTTGTCAGAAGAAGTCAGCCATTTCCTACGAATTTTCTATCTCGTGTGAATCATCCAACATCGCCTGTATCGACTTTTTAGTGCGGATGGAAAACACTAAACAACACACTGCCATCGCCATGATTGTCTTCACCAGTTGAGAAAATGGGAAAAGTTAGGATTATTATTAGGGCTGCTGCTGCTGCTGTAACTTTTTTGGTGGTAAATGTGTCACCGCTATATCTGCTAGTCAAGGTCCCTCTAGTGTCTCAAAACAAGTATTTAACCATCATCTCCAGTGTCATCACGAAGCTAGGACAAAACGCTATTGACTTTCATTGCGTTACTCCACCAACATCATTATAGCCATCAGTGGCAGAAACAACTGGAGCAACAACAGCATCATCATCAATAGCATCGTCGGTCGCAAACTCAATATTGTTGAGGTTGTGACATGCAATAACAGCAACAGCAACATCAAATTTTCCAACTCTCAACCTCGTCGTCAGCTCTTGTAGACGACGACTTGTGACTATATAAGCCAAAGCAAAAATTGTCACATGCAAATCATACCACACTCCTACTACACACAAAATTGTAGGAGCAACCGAGACAATATCACGAACAAACGATCTTTAAACTAAATTGCCATTGAACGGAGTAAGAAAAGGATGGGCAAAGAAAAACTTGCAATTTTCTCCTTTTCAGAGCTAGACACACGCACATAAAACTGAGTATAGTGACAATATAACCAGAGCTGAAAGACTACAAACAACTGATTTGCTATCTTGACTCGTTCTCTGATTCTGATAAAAAATATTAGCTAGTTTTATAGTGATTCTCACGCGATAAAAAATGGGGAAAATTGTGCTTCTGATATCATGAAAATATAGTGAGGGTACCTAGATCTTTTCCACATTACAGTCTTGGTTTCGGTTAGCGGTAGACGCTCACATCTTAGAGTCATCATTGGCATCATCATCTTCAACGTTCTCTCGTGATGTAAGATGAAGATGTTTGTCTATGTAAAAGTCTGTGTGTGTGTGAAAGAGCAGCAATAGTTTAGCAAACTGTATGAAAACTTTCGCTTTTGTTGATGTAGGAGGAGTAGTAAAAAGGGAAAGAGATATGAGATAAGTCGACAAGATACCTAAACTCGGTTAAAGACTGCTCTTCAGGCAAGACTTTTTTTATCCAGTTAGCAAGACTATTGTGCCACACAGACACCAACAACACTAGCTTCAAAGAATACTTTGTGCTGCTGTGTAATAATGACTCGTCCATGATCAAGAAGAAGTAGGCGATGATAATAATAATCATAAGAGTAATGTCTGTAATAATAATGTCAAGTTGGGAATAGCTTCATCGTGGTAGCCGACAAGAAGACGACATAGAGAGAACAAAAGAAATGAGCATTCCATATTGTACGTGTATCTATGCGTCCATACAAAAGAGCAGGGAAAGGAGTAAACCTTTGTGTAGGTAGTAATAACTTGATATTATGGCAAAAGTGCAATATTGGTGAAAGTAGCAAAAAACGCACCATCACTCTGATCGCTATCATTGTCTAGATTTCTTGAAGACTCTCTGCTCCATATAAATACAATATGCTATATACGGTTGATGTAATAATCGTCGGACGTAGCCAACTCTTTCGCCGTTACTGTGTTACCCTGTCTTACTCGCAAAATACCAACTTTTCAAACTCCAGTCAAGAAACGTGCTTACTGGATTCCCCCATCTACCTTTTCCTTCGCTGAGAAATTACTCAGACACATGTGCGTGTATAGAAAAACTGAAGAAACAAAGTAGAACAAGAAGAACGAGAAAGGCAACAGCCGAGAAATTTTCTTATACAAATTTGTTCGCTTTTTTCTGTCGCTCATTCCGATTCCACAAGAGAAAGAAAACTACGGCTTGTTTTCTCCAACTCTTTCTTTTTCCCGTTCTTTCCTGCTCTCTTAACTTGGGTGGATGCATTCTTCCATTTTGTCTAAAGGGAGCTCAGTATAACTGAATATTTCTCGGGGATCTAAGAGGAACTAAACGCGTATGTGTTTGTCTGTCAACTTGACTCAGTGTGATTCCTGTTCTTTGGGGAGATGCCGTGTTTCATCTCGTTTTTTGTGAGTGTCATCCTCTCAGCTCTCATCTTCCTCTCATGTATTACGTCTGCGGTGAATCCAGGTATGTGTAGATACACAAAAAGCCCAATTCTTCTACTTTTTGGTTATTTCTTTCTCTCCGTAATAATGATAAATGCGCACATTTTCTGATTCTGATAAATAAATAAATATACATGAGTATATATGTATGAGGTGAATAACATTGTATTTTCAGAGTTGGGCATGAAATATTTTAATTTCTAGCATTTCCCCAACGTTTGCCATGCTCTCATAACATTTTCCATCTTTGTATTATTTCTCCACAAAGTATGCCTTAACTGGGCTGGGCCTGAGTATGGTTAGTTGATATATGCGTCGTTACTTTGGGCAATTTGTTGTGGTTTTTATTACCGTCTGTTCTCATTGCATACTTTTTGGCCTTATTTTATCATAGCGTGTTCATGCAGCAGAAAGACAAAAGATAACTGAGTCATAAAATATGAGTTCGGGTGTAGTATAATATAAAGTTGTGTGAATAGCTGCTGCTCGCTTTAATGGCTGGAGTTGGGTCGAGGGTTGGCTTCTGTGTGGAAAACCCCGTTTTTTATAACAAGAAAGACTGCATACTGCCAAATCAATTCACAGTTAACGAATGTCTCTACTGCAGACAAAAATTAAAAATATTTGCAATTCAATGTTTAGGACAATATATATATGATTCAGTTACTCTGTCTGTGTTTTCCGTTCTGTCTCTTTACGTCCATATAACTAGCACAACCTTTCGATGCGTTGAAATGTATTTGTATTAGGTTTAAATTGTAGTTCGTGAACAAATTAAATCAAATTGGACCCTAAGACAGGGTTAATATGATTTGAAAACACAAGAGCATTGGTTCTCGGCACGTCCATTTATCTTGTGCCTCCAAGATTTTACGATTTTAAAGAAAGAATAGGTTACAATGTCCAGTTGTCTTTGTAGGTGTTTAGCGCGAAAACACCAGAACCGCAGTAGCGTTATCCGTTTTTAGGATCTTCCTTATCTAGTGATATCGCGTTTAGATTTATTCAGGCGTGTGCTTGTCGGTATTTACCCTCAAGGTCAAAACTCAAAACTCCAGATTTTGAATGCATAATCTTAATATATGAGCTTCTGATGGGATTTATTATGTAAAATAACTTGTCCCCCAATGAATTTTTGTCCTAAATTCGTATGTGCATATAAATAAAGAAAAAGACAAAAAGTGTTTCTCAAGGTCCGTCTAGGCATTGTATAAACTAAGATGTAATTTTTCTTCAGTTTCTTTCTAAAAATTACAGCGTGTTTCTTAGCTGTCGGTGTGTTCATGCTTGCTTGAATTTGCACTAATACAACGTATAATAGAATGCTGTTGAGGAGTCAGCTTGGAACAAAAACTATTATCGTCTTAGTACTGGGAGTGGAAATAAAGTCAAAACATTTGTTAGATCTTTTTGATAAAGTGAGAAAATAATAATGCAGAAGTTTTTTTGTAGAATAATATAAATTTTCTTAAATACTTATACCATTTTTCATGTGCAAGAGCAGAATGCAGCTGCCATTTACTTTTATGAATTTAATTGTTCCTTAAGTGTTGGTTCAATAGTTGGAATGTTATGTAAGCACATTTTGATGATCCAGTTCGAATTTTAACCATACGAAATGCTATTCAGAGCACAAAGGTAATAGACAATAGGAAAAACTACAAGTTTATACATCTAGTCAGAATCGACATGATATCATCGATTCCCAGTGCTGTATGTCCAGCAGTGTTATACTGTATGTATTAAAATGTTTCGCTTACAGTCTATGGAAAATCTGTATAGACGAGGGCATATTACATGATTAGATACTTGGAAACAATCGAAAAGGCAACAATTATAAGCTGAGGCATTCAAAAAGTTGTGATTCTGTTCAGACTCCTGTCAGTCAACCTAACAATTTTAAATATAAAACTTTAGATTCACAAAGTAGTATTAAAACTGAAATGGGTACAACTTTTTGTGAAACTCATTACACATTATTAGAACTTCTTTCACTATGCATCCTTAAATATAGATATTACTGATGTATGGATGTACATTATTCAAACAGATCGCAAATAGACAGAAAGGAAAGCCACAAGTCAGGTGGGAAATCAAATGAATGGGACGACCACAAAAGACAAGTCAGGTTACAGAAATAGGCCGATGGAAGTCCGTTTCAGATTTGAACACAAATTATTGTTACTACACTTGCATAATTTGGATGGTAAAGACTGTGTGATTGCAAGTTGTATATTCCAGTCAATCTTCATGAAAATGTAATATGTACTAAAGTGACGTAACTTTCACCACGGAATCTGCTGGACTGGTAAAGTGAAGCGGGAGAAACTATACCCACCTAGCATGTGAATTCCAGTGTTGGCTAACATCATTTCTCCCGTGAGACCCTGCTACTGAAGCATAATTTACCATTGGCTGTTGGTTTCCCTCTTACAAAGTGTGCATCATTTTTTGTGTGTATAAAGCCAATTCTCTCTACTCAAGCTCATTGTTCCTGAATAGTGTATATCTGTTATATTCTGCAAGCGGAAGATTATTTGACAGAGTACACAATAATTTCTGCGAAAAAGTAATTCTTCCATTTTTGATGAATCATCAACTATTAAAAAGGTCAAAAAGGGCACTTTAGACATGTTACAGTACTAATTCTGAAAATAAATGAATGTGTATTTTCTTTGCTAAACTGTACACCTACTTGAATGAAAGTATGTGCACAGTGGAAATCACGACGGGCAAAAATAGCAATGGTCTTTCTTTGACAGGAAAACTGCCGGTGTGAGGACGTTCATGAAGTTGGTTTTGAATAATTTATCAGTAGAATGCTTTTCCACCGGGTATGACTGTTATTTGCTTTCAAGTAAAAAGTTTGATTCTCAGTACAGAGTACAGACAAAATACCAAATTTATTCTTTTGATGGTAGACCATGCTATTATACTACGTAACTTTGTGCATACCGAGTTAACAATGTGTACGAAGAATTACACGTTATACTAAAAAGCAAAGTACTCTTTGAACAAATTGATGCAAATCGCAAAGTCTGGAATGCAGAAGGGATATGAGAGTTCCTGACAGGGGCTGCGGCACCGTAGGGGATGTGGGGGACAAGTCCCCTACTGGAAAATTCAGGTAGGGGAAAATCGTATCTAGTCCCCTACTGGAATTAACCCAGGATGAAAAAATTAAAAACTTGTAATGTAAATAGAAGTTACATTTCTCAATTACAGTCTGGTTATAATTTCAAGAAATTCTTTTAGAATTTATCCAAACCTTGATTTTTTTTTGATCCTTGAATATTTTATGAGAACTCGTATATCTTAAAATTTTCAATTCTCTATAATCTGTAATTTTCAAATATCTTAAATTTTCTTCCAAATATTTCAAGTTTTCTTGAAAATATCTCAGATTTCTTTCAAGATAGCTCCGATTTCTTTAAAAATAGCTCCGATTTCTTTCAAGATAGCTCCGATTTCTTTAAAAATAGCTCCGATTTCTTTAAAAAAATCTCCGATTTCTTTAAAATAGCTCCGATTTCTTTCAAAATATCTAAGATCATTTTCAAAATGTCATAAATTTTGTTTAAAGTGACTCAAAGTTACTTTCAAAATATCTCAGATTTTCTTCAAAATATCTCAGATTTTCTTCAAAATATCTCAGATTTTCTTCAAAATATCTCAGATTTTCTTCAAAATATCTCA
>JAQIXX010000696.1:0-49818 GCA_034700605.1 Willowsia nigromaculata
CCATCTCTAATAATTCCCCACCTCAGACAAGCGATTTTCGCTAATTCCCCAGGGGAATTATTAGAGCATTTACGGTACACTTTTTGTGCAAAGCTGATGTTATGGTATTGGATTTTGGAATGGGTGTGTGTATGTGCAGTAATGTCTCGTCTCTGAGAGTAAGTATAATAATATGTATGTGTAGTTCTATATAGCTAACTATAGGACAAAAACACAAACGACTGCTCATACAACAATATGTTCCAAGTTGCAAAAAAGGTTTTCTATCAACTGGTGAATTGTTCAACTTTGCGTCTCTGTTTTGCTTGGCAGCCGAACTCCTGGCTGGTGGTTCTGCAAAACTAGTTGAGCTGTTGGACTTTTTCTAGCTGGTTGGTGGTTGGTATGTATAATGTTCCAAGTAATCCTCCTAGCCAGCTATTTCTTTTTTGAGTTTTTTTGGCTCCTCTGCATGCCACTGCACCAAAGGTAAGTAAGGCTTGCCAACGCTGAAAAGAGAAAACATTCCAGGTTAATATTTTACGTGAACCTCATATTGATATTACTATATTATGTAGCCAGCCTCTCTGTTCTGGTGTCTGTTGGAAATGTAAGGGTTCTATATGGCTAATAGTAGAATAAGTTAATGTTTTTTACAGAGAGAGAGAGAGCTTAAAGAAAAACAGAAGTAGGAAAAACACACAAACATACACAACGTTTTAGTGTTTTTTGATGGAGATTAGAGTTTAAAACTGTGGCATGGAGCATGAAAGGTTTCCAGCGTAGATGGAGAGTGAGAGAATGAATGAGTGAGCAGCAAGTCCATTTCAGGTAGATATCAACATGTATGTTATACATTATTAAACACATTGGGGATATATATTGTAGTTAACTTCAATGCTAAAAAAATTTCATAACACGTAAATGACTGCATGCAAACTTCAAATTGTGTGCTTATGGCCTTACAAATTCAAAGTCTGTTGCATTGCCAGCCATTGGTGCTATTGAGGTTATTTCGAAATGTTACACATCTCTTGTAATGGAACTATAATGGATTTTTCAAAATACTTTCCCGTCACCAAAGAGCATCTTGAAAGGGATACATCAAATGGAGTGATCAATCATTATCATGCATGGGTGTCCAATACTGCGCTCTAACTACATAGTTTTGAGTAAAAATGTATTTTTTTTCTAAGGCTTCTTATTTATT
The DNA here is from genome assembly GCA_034700605.1 of Willowsia nigromaculata. NCBI lineage: Eukaryota > Metazoa > Arthropoda > Collembola > Entomobryomorpha > Entomobryidae > Willowsia > Willowsia nigromaculata. Next base: position 1,190 of record JAQIXX010000696.1, read on the forward strand.
TATCTTATCTGTGATGTGTGGTCTAATGTCTTGTATTGGCACATTCTTCAGAAAGGTTACTCTGATCTTGTAATCACATGACGATCTATCTATCAGAGAATATCGTATAATGAAGGGAATAATATGGACAAATAAAAAAGTGATTTTCCAAAATATCGTTTTGAAAGAACTCTACTGTGCAACATGAAATTGATGCTTACTAGATGATATCGTTAGCTTATTGCTTTCATGTATGAAAATTACCTCATGAAATTTTCTTTGATGTGAGTAGAAAATGGGATATGCCCTAGATTTAGCGTTGGTATAATCTGGATACTATGGATGTATTGGATATGATATAGATGGGTATGAATGATGTCTGTATGTTTGTACCTACATTTAAGAATTTTTCAATTCACTCTAAAGTTCATCACACAGTAGTAGAAAATTGCCCATTTTTGTTAGCATACACATGAATATTTCGAAATATAGTGAGAAATCGATGGCGATAATTCATGGCCTGGTGTATTTCCAACTATAACCACGAAATCAGAAAAGAAGTACATATTTAATGATGTCGTTGTCATTTTTTCACAAGCCCACTAACACTGACGTCACAAGCATCACACAGACACACGTTATAATAATTACAAATCATGAATGTCATATTAACGAGATAATTTTATTTAGTAGAGTGGAAATGTATGGATTCGGCTGTTAGCAGATCATTCGTCTCAAGCTTGAAATTAGTTTTGTAAGAACTTCAAAAGAGAAAAACATATGATTTTTCTTGGGTATAATATGTCTGTACTAACTTCAAGAATCTTCACATGTACTGACTTCAACTTGCAACAAACAAACCAACTTACCAGTTTATATAACATAACTTAGGTTATTATATAGGCATCGATCCTACCTAATCAGAGTGCTTGCTTGGTGATGGTAACCAAAAATCATAGATAAGTGTTAAGTTCCAAGTACAGACCAATACATACTGAATCTATGCCAAGCCTATACTCTGTTAACAAACGGTCTTGCTACCTGTAATACAAAGATTTCTTTTATAAGCCCGGACAGAATGATAGACTGCAATGTGTGAGCAGGAGCAGATACTTGGTAAGCAAAGTTGATACGGATATGCAGAGGAATGATCTTTTAAAGATGCAACACAAACTAACCAACAATGCATAAGAAAGATCCAGCCTTCATTTACCTATTGTATTTCATACATATGCTTTACTATTATGCTGACGTTTTGGAAGCAGCTTTAACTTTAAGATTACTTCATTTTACTAATGGATCTGGTTGAGATAATTCTATGACTTTGAACTTGAGTTTATGCAATCTTGCGGTTTTTAGCTTTTATGGTATAGAAACAATAACAGTGCACGGTAATAAAATTTGCACACCTACATACATACATACCAGGTTTTTCGAGTTCCCCAAATGCTGTTGAATCGGCAGTTGGTAAATGTCTAGGTATTCAGCTTTCAAAGAAAATGTTACGCAAGTTTACACATTATGAGATTGTTTATGAAAAACATAGTTTTTACATATATAGTCAATATGACCTCCTACGTAAACAATAAATTCGGACCTCTTAAGAATACAAATTTTGAAACACTCTGAATACCAAAAATTCTTTGCAAAGTTTATTCATATTATTAGTACGCTGAAAGTAAAAACTAAATGCAGCTGTATGAATGCTAGTTTCACAGTACCCCAACCCAATGAAAGTACGATGCGGTTGTCAAGCCCGAGGATAAATGTCGTTGACAAATAATGTCAATTTTTCCCAATCTCATCTTGATGTGATTTCTGTTGAGATAGATGGAAAGGTCTTCGTATAACTGTGCTTTTAACTAGCTGTAGTAGTTACAGGGAAATTGAAGTAGAAAGTCTTGCTGGGTTTTGCACGTTACAATAGAACTTTTCCTTACACATCTGCCATCATTTTCCTTATACGTATGTTTTGCTGAGGACATTTGATTTTGCGTTAGCGTGCCGTTACACTACGCGTTCAATAAGTTTCATTAAATTGTTAACGTTTATATGACTAGACATAAAACCCAGGTCCAGGGACTCGTATTGTTATGTATACTCCCCATAGAAAGTGAAACCTCATCAGATCAGCAGAAGACCTTTTTATATGATCGTTCTTTCCCTTGCAGCGTTACATGAAAAGACAACGTACACATTACACATACTCAAGCTCTTTTTCTTTACTAGCCCTTTTTATTGCTCTGAACATGCCTTTATATTCGTAGAGTACGTACAAAGTACTGCATCATACAAACATATAAATATCTACTAACAAGGCGAATCAGATGAATTGGATATGTGTGTAATACCATGGGAGAGAAATATCATGTAAGTAATTTTATATATGACACGCTTGTCTTTTGAATACGAAAAGCTCACATATAGATTCTCACACACACTTACTATACAAAGGCTTGTGTCAAGAAGAAAAGTGAAATGTGATGCCATGTGATGAAAACAGACGTTGTGGTTAATGAATATGTCTTCCAGTATACATGAGTATAGTTATTTCCCTAAATCGTAAACATAATAATATGTAGCACAAACCGAAAGTCTGTGTAGAGGGATGACAGCAGGCAGTTAGGGAGATACGCAGGATGCGATATGTTTAAGATACGCCATACAGCCACGCCAAAATTCTCTTCTTTCTCCCTCATCAACCAGCTGAAAATCCCTTGAAGGTTTTCGATTCCAGAGAAATGAACCTCCCCATTATATTGTTTGCAATATGTCGTAGAAGTAGTAACAATGGCGTAGTAGCAATGGCGTGCATTACAATCTTACACATTCATTCACTTTCTCCTGACAATCTATACATGCTCGTTTGGAATATGCTGGTGTTGGTGAAACTGGAGCAGTCTTATTTGAAAGTAATGAATACGAAAGCTCATGTGTACGAAAATGCTCGTATTATCTTCTATGTGACTTGGGGTCATTCTAGTTTCCTTGTAGAGATGAGATAAAGTGCACCGCTGAGAGTAATGTTTTAGTGTTACATTAGTTTTATGAATCTCTACACATTCCAGAGTGTATGAGCATTCTTTTACTACTTGTGGGTAGTAAAGAAGAATGAAAAACAAAGGGAACCAAACTGACGACGTAATGGACATTTCACGTTGCTGACATCTCTGAGTATTTTGAAAACTTTCTTTCTAATAAACCTACTTTCTTTGTTAACAAATGATAAGTTCATACTTCAAGACATATGACATAAATTAAGGTAAATCCACTTCATTTCTAGACTGCAAAGATAGTATTCTTAAAAAGCAAGATTCGTATTTTCATCCTTTGTTCTACTTGAAAATTCGTTTTCAAGTGTAAAATAAAATATTTGTGTGCGTGTGTTGCACGATAGATGCTGTGTAGTGTTAGGTTGGGAGGCATATCATTATCCTTTGATTAATACAGCAAAGAACTAAATTTCCGTCTTTCATATATTTTTCAAAGCATTATTATTAGTCTCGCTCGATCATAGTGTTGATTGGTTGCGCAGTGCATAGTGCATGTAAACGATTTACTTTATTGTCACAAGCTCACAAGCACAAATAATTATAAATGCATTTTACATATCACCAATATCGTTATTTTAGTTGGCTCATTATTAAATGCACCCACACTTTCTGATATTTCATTGAAATTATGTAAACCTAATAAAAGTTTTTGATGATCAAATCACTCATTGACATTTGTTCAACAAAGCAAAAATCTAAAAGAGCGATTTTTAGATTGACACTGAAGCTCGAAGGTCATCGTACAAGTCGTTCTTAGCAGTATGTATGTTACAACGCTGTCGTTTAGTTTTGAACAAATGAAACCTGTTGACATAAACTTGATGAATAAGAATGGTTTACACTACTTTACGATGAAATAAGCAATGAAATGTCTATATAATACATTATTATGTTCTTCAAGCTTGAACATTATCAGTTTAGGCTCGGATAAATGAAACGGCTGCCTACGTGGATTGAATTTTTGTTTGACTTTTGTACGTTAAACGTCTTATGGGAATGGAAGTTGATATGATTAGAAGCTTCTGCTCCAGAGCAGAACGAAAGTCAATGGGCTGGCTACACAATACAAATGCACATTAGAATTCGAACTTACATTCTTGCACAATGTTTGGCATGATATATGACTCATAAGTACTCATACCGTATGCACCTAGATGTTAGTTGTAAAGGCGAGTTTTCGTTCTAGATTCTTATATCACGAGAGTTAGTCGTCACTCGTCATGATTTTCAATGTATTTTTACAGAATATGAATGATGTTCAAAAATGAATCCAATTTGTGTATATTATTGTGCCTTCGTTCCTCGATAATACTGCATACAACATTATGTGTAATATATGCTCTCAATCCTTGTGTTATAAACAACTTGGAACATCTTTTATATCAATTTTATTGCGTTTTTATGCCTTGCTGTGTTTATTTTCAGAGTTGCACAATGGGATTCAAAAAGCAATGATGTGATGTGGGCAGAAATTGATGCTGTTCTAAAAAGCGATATATAATATAGATATTAGGTATCCACGTAGCCTTGCGAAATCTAATCATGCGAATTTAATTTGTCCTGTCAGATAATTATGACGCGTATTGATTTTATATACTGACAAGGCAAGAAAGAATGTACATGATTATATTATTATGAGATCTTCGTGTACATTGTGTGTGCCTATTTTTTCGATAAAAACTGTAATGATGGACGGACCAAATAGTATGCAGCTAAAGAAAAGTAACGAACAGATCATTCATCTAGACTTTGATTAAAGGACAATCACAAGGAGTGTTTTTCGAGATAATGAATAACTTTCACCCTGATCTTTTCCAGAGACCAAACTGTATATATATATATATATACATATGTAGATATAGTGGATGTTTTCAATTTCAAACTTAGCAAGAATTCTTACATTATCAAAGGCCTTTTACTTTTCTCAATTCAAAGTTTCCAAGTTTATTCATATTATTATTCCTAATCTCATTTTAAATTTCATACGAATCGTACAGGGGCAAATCCATTTAATTTGTAAAGTTATTAAACTCAATCCAACTGCCACAGCCAATTTCTAAAAGTTAAATTATTTCATATAAAAGTTTAAAAGTCTACTTACCAGCTTGGTAGTTTCAAGTTTCTCAATGTAGTGAACAATCGCAATGTTTTCAGAAAGTCAAAAGGAACATTGAAAATTTGTAAATGAGAATAACAAACATTATATGTTTGTTGGTTACAGAATTATGGAAATCCAGTTTAATAACCTGCGATCTCTTTTCATACTTAACAAGGAAGAGAAAGAAGTAGCATAATACATGGTGATTCTACTTATAAGGAATCTGTATTTGGTTTTGCTCACTTCAGTGTCAATGAAGAACCAGACTGACAAAAAATAAACCTTGCTGCTATTCAGCAATCCCATTATAACAACATTTCCAATTTCATGCGAAGCAACATAACATGTTACAAACTTCAAGCAACTAAAAAGTCGTGATGTAGACTTTTGAAACAACCGTTGAAATTAACAAACAAGGAAAAGAAACCCACTTGTTAACTACCTATGTGAATATCAATTAAATAAGTACATGTATCTTGTTTGTCTGTCAGTGCATGTTTAAAAATGTTTTTGTTTCAAACATGTCTACTTCTGTATCTATGTACATCCAGATTCACTTAATTCCGCTTATTTTATGTTTCCTTTGAAATCCAAATAGTAATGAAAATCTACACAAACTGACCGAGAAGGAAAGTGCAACAGGCATAGTAAATTTTGATAAATGCTATCATTAAAAAATCACTTGCGTCGAACAAAGAAACAAAAATTTCATAAATAGTCTAGTTTGGCCATTTTACATTATGCATAATATGATTATTTCGCTTTAAAATTAATTGGTTTGTCCCACAATTGCACAATATTTTTCTTTATACAAAACAACATGTCTACTTATTTAAGGTCTCGAGTCTGAATGACTTCATGACTGACAATGAGTAAAGCATTGAAAATATCTAGATTACACGTTTATGCTTATCATTTAAAATGCATCAGTCAGCCATGTTAGGTGAGTAACATAACATTTACACCAAGCCATATCAGGATATTTATGGAATAACTGTAAGATTGTAAAGGACACGTTGAGATCGAGATACAAACATTATTTTAGGAATGCCTTTCATGACTTATTATGATGGATACAACTATTAAATGGTTTACGTTTTACATCTTCTTGGATATTGTTTCGGTATGTTCAAGAACAGCTCATTAAGGACTTTATCGAGTGTATATTTTAACTTAATGTTATGACTTGGTCATAAAATTTAAAGAGCAATGTAGTGATTTTAGAACAGTGCATATAGCCACCCTTGTCATACATATTAGTCTAATCCTCTTTTGTCAGTCATAGTAAAATTACCTCGAATAGCCAAATTTACTCTTGTATTGCATCGATAAAATGCAAAATGGATGAATCATGCTTGTGCTTTTTTCACAACGGTGGTATGGAAATGATAAAGTAAATACGATCATCAAATATGATATTACAGCGCTCGTTTGTTTTATTTTATTTGTCGTCCCTGGTGAAGGGTTTAAAACTCGTGGTTATGATTAGACAAATATTTACCGGTTTAGAATTTTGATAATATGCTTTGTCTTTGTCTTTTTTTAGAAATACACCGAATACATTCACATTATTTTAACGAACAGGGATTTTATGGTGGAGTTTCGTTTATATGGTTATGCCCTTAGATCAAGCATTGTATATTCATGGCAGCATGTTTCTTGTGTCTCTACCAGTCGACAGGGTTACTGGTTAAAGAGGAGAATAGAAAACGTTGGTGGTTCTCGGTATGATAGCCTCTTGCTCTTCTGGGAGAAAAGGAAACGAGAACGAGCAAAGATATAGTAGCCATAAAACGACTGTGGCAGTGATAATAAACGCCGACATGATGGATCCTCCCGCAAAATTGAGACGACGTGACACCACAGTGTAAGCCTGTGTGTATCAGCAAATATGCCACATTCTGATACTCTTTCTTTTTCCATGCCCTTCCCACATGATGACATAACATTCTGTACTCGGTCTATACTACATTATAATGAAAGCGTTGAGAGAGAGTTTTAGGGGGTGCAGCGCTTGTATATTAAGTAAAGGCAAAAATTGAGATTATGTCAGTGAAAGTGCATTGTATGCATCAGATATCAACATCACTCACATTACAACACAGTCATATTTTTTTACTCTACGATAACTGTTCAAAGTGAAGTACACATAGACACATCTGAATAGGATTAAAGGCTAAGCTAAACCAAACTAAAGCTATTTGCAATTTTTACACGTTAAATATTATGCCTCCTCACGAAAAGTTTTCGCTTGTGTGTCCACAACTTCGTGATATACCAGATCATGGTATTTTGGCTGGTATCGGTTTATAGTCTTGGAGAGAGCAATAATGTTCCACTTCACACTGTGAAAACCAGCACGTCACGTCACCTTCATGCATATTAGTTTTGACCGCAGAAAATATGGCACATCTGCCTGCTTTTAAATCCAAGCAAGGTCATGATCAATATCATCTCATTTTATGCTCTACGATTGTACTATGCCTTGAAAGAAGGCTTACATTTTTCATACGATCATAGTAGTGCAAAACAACAATAAACAAGGTTTCATGAATGCTTCATTGTTGTTGACACCCGCAACATTATGTTTTACTTGCGTTGAGTAAAGACCTAATATTTTGTATTTGTTTTTGCATTAATTTCCATACTTTATCATGGAAAACACATTGACTATAATGTGGAAAATAAGCTGAGTGAAATTCTCCCATAACCAAAACCTTGTCTTCCTATCCTTCTTCATCATCAAACAATAATCTCTACAACCTTGCAGAAAAGCTGACGAAGGATTTTGATGATTTTGGTTGGACCAGTGAAGCCACAAAGCCAACTCATTATCATCATAATTCACGACGTTTAGGGTCAGGTATTGAAGACATATTTACGTAGGTGGGCTTAGTAATGTTGCAATGGGAAATAGGAATGTACATATGCATTAAATGCTAATAGCAATCATCAATTCTTTGTTCATTAGATATGCTACAAGCTACTTAATTTTGAGACACGAACAGTGACCTTAAAGCAAAACTTAATAGTATTTCTAGATTATTTTGGTCATAGCAAAAATGAGCAAATTCGTCCATTACAAGTACACATGATCGAACATTAAATTGTGATTTAGTATGACAACCTTTGTTCGGCTTATTTACATTGTTACAATTTAGCTTCATGAAAGTCGGACTTCTCATGAAATAGAAGCGAAAGCAGTTTCTAGGAATGGTTGTAGACTTCCTGCTCGTACTAAATGGTCAGCAAAATGCTACTATATAATCTTTTGAGAAGATGCAGCAGATGTTTCGTCAGACGTTATATAACAAACATGGAAAGTGAATCAATAAAAAAAAGTTGGTGTTAATAAAACGTTTATGATAGATAGCCTTGTATACATCGAGTCGAGACATCGTATGCAAGTATGTCTCATTTGGTTCATTAGTTGCTACATTTCACTTTCTCCTTAATCCCAGAAATAAAGATCGCGTATTTGTGAAGTAATAATAGCTCTTATCAAGGATTACTGTTGAATTTGCGAAAATTTTGTATGACATAATGACTTTTTGCCTACGAATTCTGCTAAAAATGTCATCATAATTGCTAATGCTCATACTGATATCCAGCTGTCGGCTAGTTAATAGTCATTTATACGTTCTTTCGCTTTCAGACCGAAAATAATGAAGGACTATTTCATATTTACTCCCGGAACCAAACGAACTTTTAATTGGAAGTTCAGCATATGCGCGATGCGTAGTTCTGTATGCATAGATTATTATCTAATATCAACATCATGAATTAAAAACAAATGAAATAAAAATCCATTATCTAAAGTGCTGAATTTGAAATAAGGTATGGAATTGTTGATTATACCAAGCTCAACCAGATGGTAATTCGGAATTGGGTTGCATTTTAGTGAGTATCATTGGTTTTCAGCGACTGATTCGTTAAGAAAAAGATAATTTTTCATTGGAGTAATTTAAGAGAACATGAAGATGCTCGTAAAAAGAAGATTGCATTCAGACTTAGAAATGTCATTGCTTGAGACAGTTTGCGCCACATGTTTTCATATAGCAATTTCTTTATTTTTTTGGCTCATACTCAATAGTAGCATATTAGATTATGCATATTTGTTTTCTAAATTTGCTGTTCTAATTGGGCCTTCAGTGAAATGTTCTGACAAAGGATTAAAAACAAACCTCCTACGACCTGAGTCTTCATTCATTCTGGTTTTGTACACGCAGTAGGGTATGTCGTGCATTGCTAAATCGTATTTTCAAGTCCGTGTAACTTGGCTTGTCGCTACTTTTTGTTTTCATTACATTTTGTACTTATGAGCTTAATTTCACGGCAGGATAAGTGATTGCCCCTAATGATGTTTTATAAGCTAAATAATCAAGTGTGTCGACGAGAAAGTAATTTTGTACATTGCTTCGATGCGGTATTATGTAACTGAGGGACAAACATACATACATTTTTCGTTTACAGTATAACAAGAGTAATGAAAGTTTTCGAGCTTCTTGTATTTATCAATCGCGCTAAAGCCAATAATGCTACTACCATTTTACTGTTACATGTCAACATCAAGTATGCGTAGTAATAGCGTACTTTTATAAGGCGTAACATAAGTATTTGTTTGCGTTTAGTCACACTGATTCGTTAGTTTTCACTGCTTAGTGTTTTCTTGATAATAGTGATGATAAAGAAGTGATTATGCAGACACACGTGTCGTTTATGTACCGTAAAAGATGGTATGCCAGCCGTTAAAATGCGTTCTAAGACCACTTTGGAAACATTGGGAACGATCATTTGCTGTTTTAATGTACAATTTTACGAGATATGAACCATGAACATTCAAAATCGAACAATATTAGTCTACTGTTTTGCCTTTACGATATGAAAATATCTAAGGAAGGGGTCTTAAGTTTTCATTTTAAAATCTTAGTTGTGAGAACTGTAACTTAAATCATTTCAGCACAATATCATGATGAATACTTGGTGTCGCACATTTGTTAATATTTCATAAAAAAAAATTATACAAATAAGCAATCAACAACTGCAAATTTTGTATAATGTGGTATTATACGAACTTGTTGGGAATTATGTTAACATTATGCCTTTTTTGCTTGCTAGAGAACCCCAACAACTAACGCTCATCCCGAACAAAAGAATAGATGATAATGGTGTTCATATTTGGACCATATTGACTGTAATTATTACACATCCCTATATAATATGCCAATTTCACAATGATGTTGCACAAATTGCCGTAACACGCAAAGTTGAACATTCAAAAGTAATACAATAAACAACTCTTATTAAGTTTATGGCAAAGAAGATTTGTCACATTTAATTACAGGCAATAATTGGTGTGTCATAACATTATGAAAGTGACATGTAAACAACGTTAACGTACGCCTGCCTTCTAGATTATGTACCGGAATCAATTTTACGATGAGACGATGAGTTCTATATCGTTGATTGTGGTGTGGTGAGTCACTTTTTATTTTATTTTTACTATAGCTCATCACATTGCAGTTATTTGAATAATGTGTGACATATCCATATTCCAAGATAATGTGTGGTTATTTTATATAACTTTATTTTATTTATTATATATCCATGTTCGTTCTTTTACAAAATTTGAGGTTAGGTGTACTGACAAGTAATTCATGTTAAGTATTACTTGTAAAGATGAATCAACTGATGTCAGTACTTCACATGACAATTTCTAGTACACATGACATCCCATGCACATGAGCCAACCATGAAAGAAATAATTTTTCAGGTTTTGAAACCAGCAAATCGAAATTTTGCATCCAAAAGCTTACCAATATAGAAATATAGAAAATATATTTCCCGTCCCAATACAAAAAAAAACTACTGGTAGTTTAGATAGATTATAAATATTTAAAAGATTTTTGTGTGCATGGCGAGATTGAATCTAAAGCAAACAGACACCACAAAGCTAAGATTCTATTTGAGTTTTTGTATGCACAAATTCCTTGTCCTTCACCTTCTGCTATCATTTTACTACAACATTAGATCTTTCAATCGTTGAAAATGTCACATCAAACGGTGAAGCGTATGTACTCTGGATATAGTGTATACTGTATACACTTATTTATCACAGTCGTACGCTGTCATATATCAAAATGACATTTTTCATAAGATATCATTATAAAACATACTTCTTCCTGTCACAATATTGTAGGGGTTAAAAAATAAGCATGAAGACCCTACACGAGACGACCATTAGTAGAGCAAAATCCGATGATGGGAAAAGCAAACATGTACCTTACAAACTAAAATAGTAATTCACATTTTGTAATTTGTGACAAAATTGGCTACAGAATTGGCTCGTTGCAAATAAGCAATAAGGTAAACGTTTAAAAAGTAGAACGAACGTTATAGCCCTTTTATTGTCGATGAATGGCAATCCTGGAGAGATTCTATTCTATCATTTATTCATTCATAGATAAATATCAAGACAATAAGTAAGCAGACTGTTGCTACTCCTTGCTCCTCTTTATAACTTGAACTTGAAGTACTGATGCTGACAGAGAGAAAGTTAAATAACTTGGTGTTTGAGTACTCTGTTGATAGAAGTTCAAGTATACAGTACAATGTACATCTACATATATACACATATATATACCTACATGGAGCCACAAAAAACTTGTCGAAAGAAGAGTACGATCCTGACCCAGCATGAGCCAAAGGAACAAAGGAACAGGTGGCTTAATTATCAAAGTTGTGAGAGTGCAGAAATCACAAGTTATCTGTTGGGAGCCAAAAGGATCAGAAACAAGTGGTACGGGGGTACTCTTTAGCTTCTTCAATTATTGTCCTGTCAAGCGGGTAAGTATTGTTCCTAAGCATAAGTCCAGTTCATGAAGGTTGTAAATATATCACGTAAAATAGCACTAATTTTTGGAATGCTATGTACTAGGTACTATACAAACACAATGATGTGGGCTGCTGAGAAATCTATAAAGCATGATTTTCTTTGTTACAAATTCGAGATCGCCAATTCATGGCTTGTTTCTATTTTTGTATTCTAAAAATTGCTGTTTCATTCTGTTAATTCATTTATGTATATACCAAAACGTACATGTTGTTAGAAGCTGTAGAGTATACATAGGTACATACACTTTACCTTCATAAACGTGCGTGAGCATTAGGTTGAATACGTAGAAAAGCTTATTATATTTAATTCTGACTGGAATCAGTCCTTCAGTTTAGTTCAATATCAGATCAAGACAACAAGATTTTCTTGAGCATTATTTGCTGCTGACGGCAAAACACTAAGGAGCTTTATGCAATTTTTATCCGCATCTCATTCTCTGATGAATCTACCATTCCTTTCTTTTCTCTCGTGATATAGACACTACTAGAGGATACTACTACTGCACAAAGTCTTGTACTAATGCTAGTCGACTCTTACAAGATAAGTTATATGTACTACAAAAATTTCTTGGCTGTTGGGTCTGTGCTGGTGGTAAGGATTTCCCAACATGATGTGAGTACAAACTACGGGCACGATGTGAATACTATAGTAAAGGAAGCACTAATAAAGCAACAGTCATTTAGATGGAGAAAGTGCTGGTTATTCGTAGGAATGTAAGCAGACGAGAAAACTGAGCAAATTGTACCATGTTAGAAGAAATGTGGGTGAAAGGCACGGAGCGGAAAGTTTGGAAAGTGGTGCAACTTGTCGAGATACAACTTTAACGAACCCCAATCGTAAAAGTATGTAACAAAGAAAATGTGCGATAGAATAGAGAAAATGAGTGAGCTGGCTCAATTCCTTTCTAGTTTATTTTCTTTGGAATGAAATAATCGGCAAGACTAAAAGGAGAGAATTCGCTCCTTATTTTTCTTTTTCTCAAAAGGGCAGAGTGATTAAGCAGAGATCAAATTGGGGGATGGAGAGAAAAATATTCCAGAAAAGAGTAAATTTCGTTTAATTTCCCACTTTTGTCCAAAAGTCTTATCCATTAAAGAAGGAAAATTATTTATTGTAAATTGCAAGGAGAGAAAGAGGAGAAAGTTTTAGACAAAGCAAAGAATAAATGAAAATTGTCCCAGAAAATGCATGGCTTAATTTAGCAATTGTGTTTTGCTAGGACAGAAGTTCATTACTTTTTGACACGTTTATAAAAATTGCTTTCGCGGAAGTTTTTGTAATGATAAGTATTATGTAAAAAATAAATGTTATGTACTACTTTTAAATCTTGAATTACATATTCTTCTTATCGGTCTAATCATAATGTAAAATACCATCCTTCGCCATTTCCTTTCAAGCTCAAATTAAAAATTCTCCATATTCTAATTTTTATTTTCCTTCAAATCCACTAAATAGTAAATAAGCATGTGTACTAGTTTTGGTGGCTTTTAGAGAGAAGAAATGAAGGGGCTATTTATTTTTGCCTAGAAAACTACCTTGAGTCCTGTACGTGTTTCATTTTCATGCCAAGCGGTAAGGAAAGTAAAACTTGTAAGAAAGCCGAAGGATGTGTAGTAAAAGAAGAGGACACGACGAATGAGATCCTTATCCTTAATCCATTCTATATATGCGCCAAGTAATCTCACGTATTTGTAATTGTGTTATGGTTCGATGATATGGTACGCTCATTAGCAGTATCAAAACGGATGCCTTGAAAATGTGCATCGTATAATATTATGTAACATTATACGATAGGGATGTATGTTTTGCTGTCATTTGCAATACCATGTGGAAATCCTTTGCCATTTTATCTCATGTGTACTCGGCGACGACAACAGACTACACGTTGATAACAGCACAATTTGGGCTGGGACTCTGTTATATTGTACATGATGCGACTCGAGCCATTGTCTCACCCCGTTACTGACGGCTTTTCTAGTCGGACCATTTACTATTCATAATTTAATTGAGTTGTTGAACCATAGAATGATTTCGGCTTAAGTATATCTGCTAAAATAATATTGGACACAGACATGCATAAAGCAACAGTGTTTTACACCAAGAAAACATTTTCTCTCTTAGCAAACTCTTTTTTCTAAATATAATGTTTGGACTTTTGGTAAAACACACACGGAAACAACGTTTACGATATATCAACTGCATTATTGTAGAATCATGAGGATGTACATCATATAATGGTTTCAAAGTGATAATCATACATACATTATGACAGTTGTTTTGATGCGATGTTGTTTCTAGTAAAACTATGAAAATATGTTTACGTTTCTAGTATGATGTATGACTGATGACGACTATGGAATGCATTTAGTTCTTATGTTGATGTACTGTCACGCGTTTCTCCACATAAACAGCTATCTCCTTCTCCAATTTACATTTTCTATCTGACATTTTGCTATTCATGTAGACTCATAAAGTAAAGGCTTTGCTTGGTATTCATTTATAATTAATTATCACACACCACTTCCCTGTATTACCATTACCATCATTACAAACCCACCTCCAACAAATGCTTTTTAGAGCCTTGTTAAACAACACCATTAGCTTTTTTACGGTTGTTTTCGTATTCATATGAGTAGACAAACGACTACATGTTGATGGAGAGAGAGCAGCAGTTTACATGGCATGTACTTGCTTGAGCAGCATTAGAATGCAATTAAGAAACACACCAAAGTGTTTGAAATGAACAATACTTACGTGATGACAAAGTGTGTTTACTCAAACATGAGTCGAACGCGAGCAGAGTAATTAAATGGCGCCAGCACACAGTAGCTAGAAACAGCAACTGACTGAGAGAAAAATTTAAGCAAATTGCCCCAAACGGGTAATATAGTTTCTGTCCCTTATAGTCAATCGCTAATCATAGATTCATTTATTATTCAAGCTTGGTAAAAAATAACAGTATGATTTGTTGAATACAGCAACCATTACGTGCGGAGTAGGGTATAAAGAGCATTTAAATACAGTGAAATATTCAACCCCTGTCTTTCCCCAAGAATTTTCACGCAGATACAAAAGTAAATGAACTCATCATTGTACGAAATCGATTTATCTAAATCAAATAGTAAGTATGTAAGGTAACTGAAAAGGGAAAAAGTTTTCCTGCTTCTAAAGAATGCTTGCAACAACGTGTTCTTCAATTTTATTTACAGTTAAACGTTTCAAACAAATTATACCGTCATCAGCGTAGGCACTAATAGGTTCAAAAATAGATAATTAGGCAATAATTAGTTCACAGATGAATGGGCACGTTTCTCAATTTGTATTTTTAAATCATTAGAGAAAGTGACACAATGAGACATTAAGTTGCAGTTGCACAATAAAAAAATTGAGTCAATTAATCAGACAAATTTCTAGTAGCAGGTACCCATTCTGCATTAAAAATAACCTTGTTTCCTAAGTCCGATTTACACATTTTCCCATGTTGTTTCTGATATGGCCTAAACACTAGTAGTAATGCAGAAAGAAGAAAGTAAATAGTAACGCATATTATGAACTTGTTTGATGACACATGATGAGGTTGTGGCTAAACTAGTGGTTAGGGTGGCACACTCTGCATGCATGGAACAATTCTCTCTCTCATTCAATTTTATCCTCGAGATTTTTGCTGACTTAGCGAGCTCTACTGTCTACCTACTTTGAATTTAATGCATTGTGTTGGGTAAGGGCATTAAAAGAAGAAGGCTGGGAGGAGGAAGAGGTATGACGAAATGTAAAGCTTACACCTCCTATTTGTTTGTTTGTTTTACTATGTTGAAATGGATAAATGGTGAGGATTTGGTCAGATGGACATATATAGGAATCATGTCAACAAGACAGTAATAGAGTTTACTACGGGCTCTTCTACACTTTTTTGTTTATTTTGTACCTTATTGCGTGCTCGCTGATTGAAATGTACAAAAACTGGAACAGGATCTAATAAATAGACGCAAAACTGAACTGACTTTGCTGTAACATGACGTTGATGATGAGTAATAAACCAAATGCAAACAGAAAACGGTCAAGATTTTCATGGAAGCCATATGGCTTCGTCCGAATTATGTGTTTTATTTTATGTAGAGGTACAGAACAATACTGTTCATAGTGCAGATGGTGGTGAAAGGGACATTTTAACAGCGGCTGAACGTCATGGCCGTGAGATATTACCACGAAAAATAAATGCATGCTAGCGTTGACTGGAGGAAGTCAACTGAGAAATTGGGAGAGAGACAATATTCATTTTTCTGGGAGCCTAGAGAGAAGAGAGCCCTTATTACTCTTTCATATTACTGGATACAAAGATTTTAGATTGAAAGATGCTGACTTTGCTGTTTTAACGAGAAAGTAGCGTGCATACGTATACAGCAGCAGTGCTGAGTAAAGAACTATGCAAGTTTATCATATTCATATCATCTAAAACTAGCTTTGTTCACACGCTCACTGAAATACTTTTATATAACTATAAGTAAAAATTCTAATTTGACATTTGATGTATTAGCTTATGTATTATGTACATAGGTCGGTACTTTCCATTTACACTTTCTCCATGAAAAGTGAAGACGAGGGAATAAGTTTGTATTGAAATCGAAAAGCACAGAATCTCAAAGATCTCATTGCCTATAGTTCCGAACTTTCAACTTCTCGGTACATGAGCAGCACTCTGAAAGGCTGCAACTATTCAGAGTAAATTTGTAAAGCCTTTTGGTCTTAGTACTTTGGCCAATTTTCTCTTTTATTCGTTGATTGTCTTTATATAGCCTGTCTGCAACTAGTGCAACTATATCTAAAGTACATTCCTTGCTCTGGGTATCTGGAGACAAAAGAGAATTAGAAGTGCAGATTGGATTTTCGCCTAAGATTTGCTAATGAAATCCGTTTGTAGATGGTTTTCTAGCAAACAGTTATAAAAGTGAAAGGCTATATAGCAAGACTCTATCCACATTGTATTAAGTTCATTACTATAGTTGTGAAGCTCATAAAATCTACGGAGGCATTTTATGTATATACATAATATAAAGGGAAGAAAATGTAATTGAGATTGAGATTTAGACTACAGATGTTTTCTTTTATAAGTTCTTTTCCCAGTAACCAGCTAGGATAAGTGAGAGCTTGAAGATAAAGAGACAAAAAGAAAGGAGCTGGTAGTTACCTTGATGTTATAAGACTGAAGTTAGCAGAAGTATACAATTTATTTCTCCTCTACTTCTTGTCTTAACAAGATCAGACTTTGTACCATTTTCAACACCAACACTTTTCAACTCACTATCATCATCTCCATTCCAACTGTAAGGTATCGACTAGGTTTGAATCACACCTAATTTTTCCGTGTAAACGTCCCGACCAAGTGAAGTACAAATTGGATATGACTATACTGACCAGATCGGAGCAAGTTGAAACTACTGGCATGAAAAATAATAATTGGTTTGCGAATGAAAAGTCTGCAAGGAAACACGTAACTGTGTGACAAGCCAGAGGTAACTGGTTTACCGTTATTCTTTGCCATGCAGTCGTAACTCTCAAAGCTATAATTTGTTGAAGTATTTTAGACAGTTATAAGACAGTTTTACAGACGTAGTTAGGCTGTAGGCCTATAAAATTAATAAAATGAAAGTTAACTTGGCAATTGAACATTGTGGAATAGGCAACGCCGTTATATACTGATATACTGTATGAATAATAGATACATATATTTGAATGAAATTCTAAAATTATGTCTACTTATACCAAATAAAATAGATTTGAATTGGTCAGTCATGTCATTTTGTCTTTGATTAATCATTTTATATTGAAAATCGAGATATAATATCATACTTATCAGTGAAGGTACACTATATAAGTCTCGTACCAAACGGCCCGATTAAAAATTCGAACTGTTTACTCTATGGCACATGGCCATAAAAAGTTATTGAGGAAAAAGTACAAAAATTGGATAATTGCTCAGCTCAGGCATACATTATACATTTTTATCTTGTACATAATTTCTTGGATGACAGACACATGGATGAATACAATGTTGAATCTATAATAATAGGTTGCTTACATTGAGGAACTGAAGTTGACAAGAACTGTATCTTTTTATATAAAAACAAACTGTTGAATTACTTCTGAATCCGCCAAGTTTTCATGCAGAGCTCACAATTTCAGGCGATGTGTCGTTGTCGGAGCGGATGTTCATTACTTTGTAGGAATTATGTCGAGCAAAAAATCTGCTTTCCTTTCGTTTGTCACTAGAAAACCCCTTCAGCAGCTCATCCAAATATCAAAAGGATCGGTGGGTTCTCTGATCAAACATAATATCTAACACTCCAATAAGTACTTCACTCACGCATTCAGAGCCCAGAAAATGTTGTCTTTAATGAGATGTCATACCTGTGCTCATAGTGTTCTTGCAATATTCACAGATATTAGAATTCTAAAGTATGCATCTAAAAACCGAAGACGATCTTGGTTGAAGTAAGTCAAGCTGGAGACTTTATAGTGCACACAGTGCTTATTATTATTATTGCTACTAATTAGTTCTATATAGATTCTGCTTATAGAACTCTTATCTTATCAAGAGAACGAACTTTCTTCCTTCGAAAAATGTATTCCTCAATCCAGATTCTAGATCACACAAATTTGTCGCAGATTCACCCTATAAATTTCTTTACACAAAAAGACAGCACAGTCACGATAAAAACTTTTTGGATTGACGAAATAGTAACAAGCTGAGTTATTCCACTGTGTATGAATATGAAGATACTCATATGAATTAGTGTGTGCGTTTCTCTATGAAAAATTTCACAGCCTGATTCCCATTTTTTCTTTCACTCTTTCCTTTACTTGGCACTCCACTAGGAAAACATAAAAAGTTTCCAGTGCATGCTGCCGAGGAAGCGCACCCTAATTACAATTATGATTTAAGTTAACATTTATATTTGACATTACTATCTGATCGTCACTTACGAGGAAAATTCTAAGCAAAGTAGAAAAAACGAAAAGAAGATGGATTGATAAATGTACACTTTTCTGCTTTAGTCCACTTAATTCTTTAGTATGTTTACGATAACAAGAGATAAATCTTGTTCAACACCAGCACCCAATGGCAAGCATTGGTTATATATATCGTCTTCAAAAATCAGATCCACAGCATATTATAACACGCAAAACACTACTACAGCTTGAATGAGCAAACATGTCGTGTTTATATGCTTGTAGTACCAGAAAAGTAATAATCCACATCACATAATACCAGCAAAAGAGAAACGAAAAAGACGAGAGAGAAGGGTCAAAAAGTCATCAATCAGAGGAGAGACGGAAAAACAAGAGGGGAAAGAAAAGACTGTTTGTGCAACGTGAGCAGTATGAATCTTTCTTCTTTCTGGCTTCGACAACGCTGCTGTACTAATAGCTTTTTTAGCTTCTTAAACTGCTATATGCGTGCCGTTTCCAATTTTCATCTTGAAGACTCAGCGTCTGCTCTCTATGCTTTCGACCCTCTCAGCAATACTTGCACGCAGCAGCTTACAAACACGACAGCACAAAGCAAATGATATATAATATGAGAATAATTACTCAATTAATTTTATACACTGTTTGATAGTTAATAATCTTTTTTAGATTTCGTTCGCAGTGTTAGAGCATCTTAAATTCTTCTGCTGAAAAGCGTTCTGGGTCGTCTCTTTCAAAAAATGTTTTAGCGTATCTAGTATATATTTAGCTTCTATAGATTTTCATTAAACAAGATTCATAGTTCTTTTTACCTTGTTGTAGTGTTTATGAAAGATGCCGTACTTATTTAGCGTTTAGCTGTTGATTGCCTCGCTGATGATGATCACGACGATACGACGATGATGATGTTCAAGTGTACTATATGCTTTTATCTTTTTCACTTTACTAAATACTCTAGTGAGTAAAGAACATTGAAGCGGTTTCACTGGTGCTGGCCTAGCAAAAAAATTGTTGAACAAAGCTTTACAGCTACTCCTCCTTCTGCTTGTAGCACTTATACTCTTTCCATCATCATCACTATCATCACTACTTAGAAGCACAACACATCACACATTATGTACTATTGTATATTTTTTACCTATAATCACTCTCTCTTTCTTTCAAAAAAAAACTGCTGCAAAACACACTCTCTGGTTAAGTCTGCTACTGCTGGTGGTATAAATGAATGAAAAGATATCTGCAAATCTGCAACTTCTTTTTTCTGCCAATAATATAATGTCTGCACACATGAGTATGAGCCTGCTGAGCTTACTGCTTCACTGAGCTCACTTTATGTCTGAAGCCGCTCCTGTATATACTGAAGCTACACACACGACGACAAGCACCACCAAGCAAGTCTTCCAGTTCCGGCAGTTGACTTGACTATATATACGGAGGAAAATGGAAAGACAAGCCTTTACTCCCTCATCGTCTTTTCCTCTGTTCTTTTCTCATGCATCATACTTGCTATGAAATGTACAGCAAGCAGAGTAAAAGCACAAGCTTTACTGATTTTTTTTCGCATGTAAAATTTATACACAAGACCGAAAATGAAGAAATAACAAGAAATACAGCGAAACTTACAACTATACGCATACGAGCTTATACGACCAACATTGGCAAACTCTTTTTTCTCTTTACTTTATGCATAATATTATTATGCTTTCATCACTTCTCCACAGTAGTCAGAGGGCGAGAGGGGGAGAGAGAGAAAAGAGGGATAACACTATGCATTAGTAATGCTCACTGCTACTTATACATTATTCTATTGTCAAAGGAGAGAAGAAAGGACAAATAATATAAGTGGGCTAATACTCCGTGGAGGTTGTGTAGTCACACATTCACAACACCAAAGAAAAAAAACTTATTAGGGAAAATATATGAGACGAGATGGTTTTCTTTGCTGGAAAAACCAAAAACCTCGATGATATAAAGCTAATAATGCATTAATGCTTAATATTTATAATACTGAGGCAAACAAAGACCAATGAAATGTATAATTTTTTAATGTATACGTATGCGTGTTTTTCGCATTATAATTCAAAGTAGTGGTTGTGCTATTACAAGCTGGTATTCTTATGCTGTAGGGGAAGAGTGAATTTTTCTCTTCTTTTGTGTGCATTATGTAATAGGTAAAGTAATCGCGAGATAAGTAGTGAGGGAGTTTTGTGCACTACTGTCGTCGTTTCACACTGCTCTTGACAATGCCTTTCATTCAATGCCCATCACACACATTCATAATATCGTAAAGTTGATTTTTGCATGAGGATAACTCGAATAACTTTTTACCAACAACGACGACAGTTGTACGGTAGTTTAAGTGTGCAGTAAAAGAATGAACAGGAGGAGGAATTGAGGAAGCATGTTCAGCTCAGGAGCTTCCTCCTTCTGAAGAGCATTTTCTCTCAACTCAAAGGACATATAAAAAGCTCAGAGACTGAAGACTGAATGCATACATGTTTTCCATTTATTCGGCTAAAGTCCTAAAGTCAGCATAAAGTTCACCGATAGATATAGAGCTCCTCACTCTTTTTTTCATGAAGAAGAGAAGGAGGAGGAAGATGAAAAAGAAAACGCAATGCAGTGTAAAAGTGAAATATTTTATGTGTATATAAAAGTTTTGGCAAATAAAGTGGGCATAACGTCAAATGTGGAGCACAGTAAAGGCAGCAGTGGGGCGAAATATGTACAGTGAAGAACACAAGGAGAAGAAGAAGCAAACAACAGAAAAAAATTGTGTACACATCATAGCACAAGCATGCGGCTTATTTAGCATGATATTCATGATAAGATGTTATGTTGATGATAATGTGTAATGTTGAAGTTAGAGCAAGACCCTAAGTAAAATGCAGAGAGTAACGAAATGTAATGCAATATGGCAAGAAGCTATATATACAAGTAAAAATGCTACCAAGGAACAGCATAGGCAATCAGTAACTTCCTCCACACGAATATAGGTATA
Source organism: Willowsia nigromaculata (assembly GCA_034700605.1). Classification (NCBI taxonomy): domain Eukaryota; kingdom Metazoa; phylum Arthropoda; class Collembola; order Entomobryomorpha; family Entomobryidae; genus Willowsia; species Willowsia nigromaculata. Next base: position 23,182 of record JAQIXX010000696.1, read on the forward strand.
TTCATACTCTACCGTATACAGCTCAATAACACCAACTCTATAGGAATTACATTTAGGAAAGGATGAGAATGGCAGTGCAATGCATAGACAAACATGGATTTTTGGAATTTGTTGCGCTAAGCCAACTTTATCGAGGAAATTTTAAGAACATGTTTATTATTATATTCCATTGTGAAGCGGGACAAAAGTAGAAAGCAAAATTGTCCTGTGCTGGACTATAATCCATTTCTTCAGTGCAGTATGCATTATTTTTCTATGACTGTCCTAGCATCAGATTATAAGGGTGGATGACTCTGCTGAGAAATAGTGATATGGCATTTTATCGTGGTGAGGAGAAATTTACACGAAGAAAGCAAGCAGCAAAATCTTATATGTTCTCTAATGTGTTTTGGTATAATCTATACTAAAACATTGCTGTGTGCCTCATAACATAGAAAAAATTATATTGATCATAAAAATTATTATATATTTTATAATCTCTCTTTCCTTCGACAAAAGAATGCTTTGTAACGTCTGTAATGTTAAATTAGGTATGGTGTGCAGTGCATAAATATTTGCCGCTAGAAAGTTGAAGTATAAAAAACTCAACGAAAGTAAAACATAAGAACTCATGCACGTACATGCAAAAGGTACTTGTAGTTCTTATACTCTACTGGAATTTCGCTGATTTAAAAAAACTAGATACGTTAGATTACTGGTAAAAATATATGTCTAGTTATAGATATATTTACATTGGAGTAAGTAGGCTACTTCTCGCATGTTACATTGGCAAAGAAGAAGGAAAAAAGGCAATTCATGAGATTCCGTTTGTACACACAACACATCCTTCCCTAAATACATTACGGAAAGTACCGCACTGCATTCATATTACATGCCAAAACAATATGCTAGCATGAGAGAAGCATCTTTTCGTCGATGTTTCACAAAACCACACACAAGTCACAACAGAATGTAGGGGGAAAGCGAGAAGCTGAAAACGAAGTTCATGTTTAGCTTTTCTTTCTCAGTCTGGCTTTAAGTTTTTCCTCCTCTGTTTAGTATTTTCGCCACTATTACCACCACCACATCGAAAAACGTTCAACTTGAAGTATCGTCACATAAAAATCGAGGAAAAGCTTGCGTAAGCTCCAAGTACTTTACTGCATAAAAACCGATCGACTGGCAAAGTACATACCACAAAAGAATGCATGGACGAACGAGGATTTTAAGCTTAGCTTATATTTTGGGGGAGTAAATAGTGGAGAAAATCGCCAGTAACATTACGACCTGTCACTTTACAAAAATACAGCCACAGCTCTCTACTGCGGAACACACACACACACTGGCCCATTAAAAGGTCCAAAACATGGTCACAGTTAGTTATAAACATAATGTGAAAAACATTTTCTTTATGAATGCCAAACTTGTGTTGGGCACAGAAGCTTGGAAAAACATTTTGATGGAAGTTTTTATTCATGGGGTTGTATGGCGTGGTATAAATAAATTTTTGAAAATTAAGACCATATTTTGTTAGTAGCGCTAGCTTATTTTCTTTATTGGATGTTAAAGCTGCAACATTATGAGATTATTTGCACATGACATGACGGTCAGCATTAAGAAGGCTCAAGATAAGCACATTATTCTTCTTTTATAGTTAAGGGCAAGGGCATACGCCAACCTCATTTTGTTTGTACAAGTATAAGATACAATGTGCAGAAAAAATGTAAAGTTTTCTGGGACTTGGGTTTTCACATGTACTCAAAACTGTAGTATTACGGACAAAGTCAAAAGGTTAAAATAATAGCAAGCAAACGAATAACATAAAATGCATTACCTATATATTTGAAATTGAAGCAAATGTAAAATGCTCCCTTGTTTTTAACCATCTTTGCTTAAAACTAAAATATATCTGGAAGTAAACTTCAAACGACACAAGAAGTGAAGCTTTTTTGCGAATCTGGAACTGGATTTTGTTGGTAGAGTAGAGAGCATCATAAAATAGTTCAAGATGGGGTATCTTGAAACAGTGTAGCACTAAGCATTCATCATGTATTAAAGAAATCTATATAGATTCTTCTGCGCCTCTCAGCTAGAAAATAATAATATACAAACCTGATTTATCTGACTGTGTTTTGCAGGAGCACGGTTGACTTTAAGTAAATAAAGCGACTTGGACTTGTGCAAATAAATAAAGTGGATATGCATCTGAATTTCAAAATCCAACAAAGCCAAAACGTATTACTTTTATTTGAGCCATTTTCTAATCCAAACTTCCATTTTTATTCAGCGTACTGACATCATTTAAGACAAGAACCCTATCATGTATCGTTTGATGATTGGGCCCAAACACTAAAGAAAAGCCATAAGGCAATAAACAAATAGAGAAAAAAGTGAGCACTTTATCACACATTTATCTTTCTTGAAAGTCCTCACATATGAATATACTCTCTGTATTCATATTTTTAGGCGTATGCACCTAACATGTAGTTGTCTACGGGAAAAGGACTCTTTGACCGAAGAGAGCGTGCGGTTTTAGTTTTCTTTGTTCAGTCGCACGTTCCACCTTTCGACCATTACCTTAATAGTCATAACGTTCCACCTTCTTTTTCCCTACCATTTGTTTCCATAAGTCGCTCCAAGACTTTCAAGAAAAATATATGTATAATTTTCAAACTACTGCGTACGAAAACTTACGACTGAATGCCTATATAGATATGAAAATGCACAACAGTTTACAATTTACATTTTCTCATGTACACAAAATGGCATTTGCCTTTTGTGTTCCATATGCATGCACACATAAGCAAATACCTTTGGCATCCTACATACAAAACACAAGCAAAAAAACCACAAACAAGGAAGCACACTTTTCGCCATACACATTATAAAGCGAGGAAAACTCAAACTCAACTTTCTCCACAAAATTTGCCTGATTACCAACTTCGTATTATACATGCTACAACAACGCAGCAACAATGGAATATTTTATTGCGCTTCCATATTCCCAGTTACATTGTAGCCCTCATGTGTGTTGTAGTGCATGTTAACAAAACGCGATAATATAGTTGTAGTTGTTTTCTAAAAACATGTTTTTTCGTTCTTGAGAGTATCCCGAAAGCAGGTTCTCAGGTTATGTTTCTGCACGTTAGACACGCAACCCACTAATCATTTGCATAACAAAACAAAGGAGGAAAACACTCTGAAGGAGAGAGAGAAAAAAAAGAGAAAGTGACCACAATTATTGCTGTACGCATGGTTTGCATACGTGATCATATTATGTACATGAAAGTGAGTGCATTTCGTGTGTGGAAAGGTAATGGAAAAATAGTGGTGTGTAAATGGGTATATAGATAAAATACATGTAATCAACCAATCATTCAGCCCTACCTACGCGTAACATGGAACACAGTGAAGTTTATAACAACTACTCCATCATTATGCCATATTGCTCTGTTAAGCAGAAAGAGAAATCTCTTTTTTGTTTTTGTAGCTGATAAAAGGAAGTTGAATAAAAAACCATTTAAACGTGTGCTTGTACTCTACACGAACGTTAAAACTATTTACTACCAACTGTGCCACCTCAATTGGCTATAGTTATAGTTGGTGGTAAATGGTAAACTATACAAAATCCTAGAAAAGTCTTCATCTTTTTGTTTCACTAATGCGTGTGCATGCAAAATTTGCGAATATTCAATCCTTCCTTTCTTCAAACACTTTAATTCTTTAGCCAATATCTTTATGAAGGGTTATAAGCCGAATTTACAACTTCCACAATTTATTATGTTAATTTATTACGAAACGATTTGAATAAGTAGTTCACTCTCTTATATTTTTTATGCATGTCAAATTCAAGCTTTCTAATGCTCTTCAATGAAATGGTATCGCATACAAATACCTTGTAGTCCCATTTCGTCAAAAACCCAGCAGGGGATTTAAATTTAAGCGGTTGCTTCGAGCTATATATCGCTTTAAGTTACTTATTGTTTCCATTTGATTACTTTCTTTGCTCGAACCAGTGAACCCTGACTCGTATATATAAATATAGATTGGGTGTTTCCATTTCCTTCCATATAAAAGTGCATGCACAAATGGAAACTACCAGGCCGGGGCAAACATTTTATTGTTCAATGTAACAGCAATAATAACAACATTAGATTGCATGTGCTATTGCTTTTCTCTCATTGTCAGAGAAAGTATAAAAACATTTTTTCTTCAATCGAACATTAAAATGAAGATGAAGGAAACATTGAGGGAAGATAATATTATTGGAGTATAATATGAATGTGTCTGTTTTTCGTGGTATATGTATTGCCATCGATTAATGGAACTTTTCCTTGAAAGCATTTTCTTTGCTGGTGAGTAATTTTCTGCTGCTCTCTATTATGTGAACACTCGAAAAGAAAATGCAAAAATAAAAATAGAGGGAGCTCGAAAGAAAACGGCAAGACAGGAAAAAAGGAAATGACAAAGGAATGGAATTCAGGACCGTGTGGAATTGGTTTTTTTATGGAGGGAAACATGCGTTTTGTCATGTAAAAAAAGAAACAGTGTGTTCCTCTTCACTCTCAAAAAATAATATTATATAGAGAAATGTGCATAACTACTCGGAATACTAATGCATACGACACAATATCATGACATTGTTAAATTGACAGTAGTGTGTAGTTTTTGCAATCCGCCATTCGCCCTCTTTCTTCCACTAGCACACACTTGCACTTGCAGCGGCAGCAATATCATAAAAATCAACCATTCCAACATTTTCCAAACGTGTTCATAGTACATGTTTTGGAACTTTAATGTTCTATGGATATGATACACCACCTTTATAACAACAGGTTGAGTTCCTTATTTTTTAAGAGTAAGCTCTCTATACCTCATCGAAAATTCATGATCATTTTTGATAAAGCTCGGTTGAGGGACATGAAATGGCAAAAAATACTCTTTTCGAATTAGGTATTGCCATTGCTTGTACAACTACCGTTTGTGGTTATTTGAAGCTCGTACTCTTACATGTCTATACTTTGTCATGTTTCTAGTCCAAGTTGGTATTATTATTAGAAAATAAAGTAATCATAAAATATATTATTATATATTATGGATGGATTCATTATTTCAGGATGTATATGGGTATTTGGAAATGTTTCTGTTCTTTCTTTGTATTTCATTTCGAAATAGTTTTTTTTTACGATTTTTGCATGTAGGCTGTATTACAAGTTAAAACTGAAGCGTCGAACCCTTTTAACATGAAATTGCTTTCTATGAAAATACGTTTGCATAATTTTTTTATTCTATATAATTTTTCAATCAAAACAGACTTAAAGAATCTTCCTCTCTTTTTCTCTCTCAATATCTTTGCTACAAAACGCATACAAGTAGGCCTTCATACTCTCATTTCATTATTTTCATTGCCTTTCTTATTTCCAACAAACGTCAAATGGATGTAGAGAAAAGAAAACGATTTTGCTAAGCTTTCTCTTCCAAATTCTTTTACATTCCCAAACTTACGTAAAAGTACTCTGTCATGCGCTCAGTAAGAATGAATAAAGTGGGACTCAATTTATTTAACATGTAAAATTGTGCTACTTTATTTGAAAGGGATGGAAAGTGGTTGAAGGTATGAAGATACCTTTTCTCTTTTTACTATCTCTTCCGATGCGTTAATATTGAGGAAAATAACGAGAGAATGAATGATACAATTTCCTTTGCTCATCGTAAGTTCGTTCAGCAATTGGCAAAAATCTATTTCTTGACAATTTAAACACTCCACCGGTATAATAATAATAATAATAATAATAATATCACAATAAAAATTGTTGGGTCTCGTTGGCTGGATTTTTCTCGCTTTCTTCTCTTTTGTGTTCGCTCAACTTCATTTTTGTTCATTTCAACTGGTTGGTATTCATTTTATTTTACATTGTTCCTTTGAGAATGTTCCAGGCTCTGACATATTCCTCTGGGGAACTTTAGACTATTAAAAAGCGAGACAACCAAAAACACTCATCTCTCAAGATGCGATTCCCGTTTTGCAAGTGCCACATTAAATGATCCAACGCACGAGTTTGTTGGAGCAAATATATGTAGATAGAGGAGGGAAAATAAAAAAGCATACAACAGAATGAGCAACAGTTCGATGGTCTTGATTGTCGAAGATGGTAAAACCACTATTCAGTTGTTCCTTTGAAAGCCGATGGAGGTTATGCGAAATGATACAACCATAATAATTAATATATATTTCATATCATATGTAAAAACTATTTGTTGCGTTAATATACTTATTTCTATTATTGTTTTCAGATGTACTTTAACTCGTTCTTTTTTCTTTCGTATTTACATGACATGAAGGTGTAATCATGTATAATCATATTGGGTTGGCCGTTGGGTTTGGTTTTGGGAATGAATTGAAACATTAATAAAGCATGCAATAATATGGTAGACATACTGAAGACTAATTCAATGTAAGATTGACGGATAGTATTTCAGGTCCTACCCTACCGCATTTTCGTCAAGTAATTTGTTTGTATTGTATGTGGGGGAGGAAAGAATAGCCTTAGTAAGAGCACTCACTCAGTGGAGAGTGGCGATAGCCATTGTGTACGAACAATATATTTCAAAAATTACGCCATTACAAGAAGTAAGGAGAAGGCGGACCCGAAGCAACATACAAAAAATGCGATACCCAAAGATATGGTGATGAACAAACACAAAATGCCGTAGTTTCATTGCCACTAAAAACTAAATGAGATGGCAGTGATGATGACACTTTTAAACAAGGTATATTGATAGAACTATGCTTCGTTCCTGTTGTACTACTAATATCATTTCCAAAACACGGAGCATCTCCAGATTTTCATGAGTTTTTCAAGAGGTGGATAAAGGAAAAATATGTGATGGTGAAAGCTTGGAAAGTTGCAGCATAATGTAGCATTTTATAATTTAATTGCTTTCTGTTTTTACTTTTAAGATTTCACTTTCCTTTGCTGCACAAATGCAACATTTGTGTGCGATACATACACTGGAAAGGAATTTGATCAGCTATAGACATGCTGCTTTCACTGGCAGGGCCAAATGTATTTTAACCTACCTATATACATTACATTTTGATACAAACATTTCCGAAAGTGTGTTATGCATACTAAGTTATACTAGCTCAATATGTCCATTGCTGATCTGTTAGCAATAATTCTATTCATGTCTCTACCAACATGGGATAGTGAATGTCCAATCCCAGTCGAATATAAAAAGTAATAATCCCCATTGTTCGTACAATAAAGTTCTCACTTTACAAATCTCTCTACTTATGAAAATAGTGGTAGTTTCAACTAATATGCTTCATTGTTGGTTTCAACAATACACATTGATACAGCTATGCTCAACGGAGACAATATCAAACTTCCTACTTTCTTTTTCTTCAAGAAAACATGCATTCTTTTAATTTTTAGACTAGAGGCGTAGGTAATAATAATGGCACATTAAAAAGGACATTCAGCTCCAGATCTTGATTTCCAGCGCTACTTGTCCATTGCTACTTGGTTTGGTGTCGTAAGACTCAAAGTCATTTGATCCTTGACTCGTTTCGTAGAATTCTTGTGACTCAATAAGTTTTAGAAGTGCATGACTCAAGTGAAGTGACTCAATAAGTGCATGAAATTTTAATTCAGTAGATCTTCAGGTGTGTTTGATTCTTATTTTACTTTTTAGTACTTTTTATAGTGCAATCCAAACAAACCTTTTGTCTTTTTGTTAGTTAATTTGTCCGGATGCACAAGCCGCTGCCTTGCTTGTCTAACTACTTGCAACGCCCTATGCTTTCGCTATATGAATAACACTACTTGCGCTGTTGCTGACTACTTTTTTATCACCAGACTTCATAACATTGTTGCAATGCTTGATAAAAATGATGCGTTGTTACTCATTCCTCCATTGTTAAAATTCAACAATAAAATTATTGTGCTTTATCTAAAATATGCTTAAAAATATGTTTCAGTTTAGGTTAGGCACGCGTAATTTGATTTAAAACCGAAAGCAGACAATGTTTCTCTACAGTGAAATTCTCTATACTAATTTAAGAGATGCCAGAGAGAGACACTGCACATGGTCGAACGTACTCATGTACAGATTACTGGTATATTTTTCCGGCCACTTAAAAATCGTAGCTCTTTGAATTGAATCTGATTAACATTTGGGCTAATCTAATGATTGGACTAACATTTGATACTAAATGTGGAGACAAAGAGTACCGTGCTTCAAAAGACCTATTGAGTCAAGTAAAAATCGGACATGGAAATTGTTACAAATGTCTCGTGGGGGCCCGAAAGTTTCCATCACTGGTGAAACCCTTCCCTGATCCAAAACAAAACCCCCTAACCCCCTGATGAGAAATTAAAGTCACCGGAAATATTTTTAAAATTTTGGCGAAAATCCTTGGTTTTCCCTGATTTTCCATCAATAATCCCTGATAAGTAAGCAAATGACTCCGCCTAAAAGCCCGGTTTTTGGGAGCATGTTCCTGACCTTGGAGGAGGAGATCCCTGACCATATACTTATCCCTGATGAGCGGGGGAGGACATCCCTGATGACGGACATAAATCCGAACTCTATAAGAATTTCCATGTCCGCAAAAAATTGAGCCCAAGACCACAAACAATGAGTCAAACGCATTGATTCTTAAGACTGAACACAGCTACTTTCCCTATGGTAAAATTCAGAGGCAGCATCCTCTTCCCTCGTCTTTTCTTAAGTCGCGTTGTCAGTTCTATGTGTAGTAGTGTGTAGAAAGTTTTTAAAATCCTTTTATGTAGTAGGAAGCCATAATATGCATTAAAAATGTATATACACAAGACTATATAATATGAAGAAATAATACGAAGCATATACAATGGCGTTTGTGGCATATAATAGACATTGAAAATTATGGTATGAAAGTAATATCAACTAGATGCACGGAGCATGGATAAAAAGCAGGCCATAACTGTGCAGAACATCAGTATACTGCAGTATTATTATTATTTTTTCTTGGTGCCAGCATTTTTACAAAAAAGGCGCACTTCATATCACATCACATCTACTTTAAAAAGGGTATTTCAACCTTTCACCAAAGAAAAAAACTGCCACTAAATGTGTATGGTTTTCTCGTATAGTGACGATGATGCTATGCAGCAGCAGTACTACAGTATGCAGGTCATGATGATGATCATGATGAAACAATCCGGGGGAAAGAGTGAGAATAAAAAAGAATACCAATGCTGCCGTTGCCACATACTTATTATGTAAAGAAATTCTGGCTAAAAATCATCGCGTTTCGCTTGATACTGTGAACAAAATAACATGGTTTTGTTTTGTAGTAAGTCACAGTGGCCACGTTTCTTTGCATTTCACATGTCACAATATATCTCCATATACACATTTTACAAGGATGTGTTTCCACCAGACAGAGAATCAGAGACTACGCTTACGCTTTCTTTTTTCTTTCTTTGGAATGACATGATGCTTTTCTGCAAAGAGATGGAATGTGCACATTTTGTAGTGAAAAAAGAAGTGAAGCAATAAGTCATTTCATTCCAGCTTGCTCTATTTTTCCTTTTCAGATATAATTTACAAAATCCACATCACATCGAAATGAGGATGAGCATTTTTTGCCTTCTTAGATTACCAAATTTTTCTTAACGTGAACAGTTTGTAGTTGTTGCACGTGAATTTATGTACAAAGAAAAAATATGCTTAAAATTTTGATAGTTACAAATGCAGATTTTACCACATTTTTAAGGAAAAGGTTTTTACAAGATCCTATAAGATACGGTGAATAATTTTTACTCGAGTGTCCACTTTATATCACCAAAATGCTTTACAAAATCTCCAATTAAATATGTGGAAGAGTTACGTTTTTGCAAGGAAGGAATCAAAGTGGAGTATAGGACTGTCACCGGGGAATTTTCATTATATGTATGTGTCATTCTGACATTCGTACGGCAATCATGAACTGATAGGTGAAATAAATTCATTTAATTGTATTTTGTGAATGTTTCATAACATAACTCATCCAAAGCCTTATACCTATGGTAGGACCTTGAGCTCATCATGATTGATGATATGAAAAACATGAAGTTTTCTCAAATGAAGACAGGACGTTTTTTACTTTTTCGTTCCATCATGGTCTACAAATATCACTAAACCTACCTGGCTTTCAATAAAATTCTTTCTATGCATAAGACTTTCTCCTGTTTAGTTACAATGTTACAAAACTTCTGATATTGTAAGTTATGGAAGTTATTAACACCGACTTGCAGTCATGGCTTTGTTTTATAACAGCAGTGATACAAGTTGTGACTATAATTACATTCTAATCACAAAATGCAATGAATATATAAACTGTATTGACCCTATCAGCAATCATACATTTATCTTTGTGCATTAGCTTTAGTTTGCAGTGAACAATTAAAATTTGTCCTCCTTTCTTCCTTGTTGGTTTAGGAAAATCGCAATATAAATAGCAAGTATTCATCAACTTCACTTCTGTATTACACGTTTTACTAAAGTTGGAATTCGATTTTGCAAAAAAGAATCGTCAGTAAAATCCGAAATTGTAAATAACATTTAACTATGCGTACGATGCGCATATATTTACCATTTTCTATTCAAAACAGCTTGTGAAGTAATTAAAACGGTGTACATGGTTGGTCGAAAGAATTATCATTATTAGTACCCTTAAAATGTTGCCTCTATACGCAAAAAATATTATGAGGATCAAATGCAAAGTTGACATTCAATGGCAAAGCTTTGTTTTTGTCATTCACTAAGAATCTTAAACTAAAGCCACACTTTCAATCCTTCTTTCCTAATAAGCAACAGTGGTGGTACCGCTTTCAACTTTAGTCCCCTTCCAGTGAAAGTTGTAGTTATTGCTACATTATATATAAAGCACATGCTAAAAACTAATAAACATGTGCTAGCGTTTGCTATAAGGTCCACCACAATTTTCCAGTTCCATGAAAGAATCCTGGTGGTAGCATTACCAGCACCAAGTCAAGCAAAGCCCAAGCCTGCACTCATGACCTGTTAAACTTTTTTCTCTGTGAAAAGGCGATGATGATGAAAGAAAGAGATTCGAGTTGGTTGGCTGTTGGTTGTGGAGAAAGCGCTATACACCGAATGGGAAAACAGATTTCTCCGCAAACAAATAACAAGATACGAGAGATTTCTAGTTAGGTTGTTCTATTAAAAAAGTTTTCCCATCATGTACATAAACTAATTAGCCAGACAGCTAACTGACGATGAGGGAGTTGATTGTAAAATTACATCATCATCACAGCCCCTAGTTTTAACACCATCAATTTATACTCGGTTTATACTGAATTCCTGAATACGGCTTCACTTATAAAGTATTTAGTTTAGAAAGTTATATTTAGATAAAGTAGCTTAATCTTCAGCATACCAAAAGGCTAACAAACCAACCAGGCAAAATAATGTAAGCGTGTTGGTTATTTCTGCTCGATAATCTTTTAAAATAATGGAAATTTTGCATGGCATGCTCAGTAGTCTCTATTTTGCAGAAATTTTAGCTCTTATCATTGTCTAAAGGCACAATAAAGTTCCGACTCATGTTGTGAGTATTTTGTATTCACAAGGAAAGCATCACGGAAACTTACCAGAGGGGTTGACTGGATTTATATCTTGATATGTTGATGTAAAATCTGTGAAATCAAACTGCTCTAGCTAGAGAAAAACAACACAATGAACCAATGAAGGATAAACTCTAATGTTTTGATAGTGTATGAAGATAATAATATTTTTATTTTTCAAATTAGCAATGATCCATATTCCTCAGTCTGAAATGAACTGAGTCCATGCTTGAAAAAGAAAGAAAACAGTTGTTGGAGCACTGCTGCGAACGAAACTTACTGTTCTGTTTTCTATACTGCATTTTATTAATTTCTGGATAGATATGGTAATCCTTTTAGTTTGTACGCAGTGGAGTTTTCTTGAAATGATTTCCCATTCTTTAGTTTGTCTCAGAATATGCCATGACCCGAACAAAAAATTAAACAGATAACCAATCATTGTAGCTTCGATTCTTGAATTGAAAGTGTAGAGTGTAATAAGTGCCATAATAAATTCTATTCTTATCTACTGCATTGTTTAATGCTTAATAAGTATCAATATAATGTAAGTTATGATAAACAATGCACAGCAATATTACATTTAAAAGTTTTTGCTTTGTAAGCTGTACAAACGTTTTGGAAGGAAACATTGAAAATCATACTAGAAAATACTTTGTAGATGGAAGTTAATGCAGATAATATGATGCATTTAATATAAAGAATTTTTTGTGAAGTAGAATCCTTGAAAAAAAAAACAAGCGAGGATAAAAGAGGCTTCCACATACGCAAAAAACAGGGCAAAACGAAACAAAGTCCAGATACGTTCAGATTCATGGCGGAATTACTTGCATTAGGGTAAAAGCAACGGCCATCAGATAGAATTATATTTGACATGATTCATGTTGACTTGGACTTGGATGATAATATGTACACATGTTCTTTATGTATCTGGTGTACTTTCGATAATGAAAATTTTAAAATTACAACACATTCGATATACACATAGCATCATGACTGCAAAGATAATTTATTTCACTATTCGTATGGCAGAAAAACCAGAATCTCATATTGTCTTGCAACATGCTGCTTCCTTTTCCGGCGGCACTCATCATACAATATAAGTGTCAGTAAACGCAGATTTGGTAACAGTAACAATGCATTTTGCATTTATGTTGTAACAAGTAAGTCGATGGCTTGTAAACAGGAAGAAAGTACTGCATTTCCCCCCCATATTGGATGAGACTAAGGAAGTATCTCAAGCGGATAATCTTTATAGAATTTTAAGATGCAATGCATGTAAAACAATCAAATGACACACCAATTGCAATCCAGATTTGAACTAAAGTTAAGGAAGTTTTAAAAACATGCATAGTTTGAAAATGACTATGACAATGTGGACCAAACAGAGTGTTGAAAGCAAAATGATATGCCACATGTTACTGTAATGGTAGGAATAAGATGAACAAACAAATTGGACCTGAAAATAAATGTAAAATTTGTTGGAAGAGTGCTTAAAGCAATGAAGCCTGTTGTGTCTACTCTCATCTGGATGAGAGCATTCGCTAAAAATTTATTCTAGTAGCCTTTTCAAGTCCCGCTAGCTACAGAGTGAAGTAATAAGACATTGTTGTTCGTGTGTAATTTAGAACACAATCCATGGACACATTTGCTAAAGTCTATTGTTTTTTGGGAAAACTATTTAAATGTGTAGTAGAAGTAAGGCATTACATTTTCTTGATGTTACTACAGGGCTGTTCAAGATGTTCCATAGTTGTGTTAGAATGCTGCTGACGACTGAAAAAGAATAGAAAGAGATAAAGAGAGAATGAACATGAATTTCTTGCCTTCCTATATCTACAGCATACAATGTATACATAGAGAGACAAAAGAATAAACTTTATGCACCGTAACCGCCTTTTCTTTTGTGTAATATCCTTTTTTACTTGTACAAAATCATACTCTTGATGATATGATCATCCTGTTGACTTTCTCCCCGAAAGAAATGGATAATAACATTGTAATATCTCCAAGTGTCCCTTCCATTGTATAAAGCATCTAATAATATGTTCTGGTGGAGAGTTGTTGGATATAATTTCAGTGGATGTGATACCTAAAGAATGGGGTTTGCTCTGCTTTTACAGCAGTTCTTTCTTGATAATTTTGCAGACATGGAATTCGTAGAGACTATTTTGTGTAAAGTGTACCTTCCTCTTCGTAAAGTAATAATATGCTGCTTCGTACAAAATTTCTAGTAAATGAGATACTTTTTGTTGCACCAAAGGAGAAATAACAAAAAATTGAACACAGCAACGCTACTTACTCGACATATCTACAATCTACACTTAAAAGTGAATTGTTGACGACCCACTACCATTGCCAACACTTATAGTCCAACTTATCCACTCTATTGTATAGGTATGTACATAGCAGCACAAATAATACAACCGGGATGCATGTACATAATATAAGCTGGCAAAACATATTTAAGGAAGTGAGACCATCAGTATTTGAAGAAAATAGAAAGCGGAAGAAAATACTTTTCTTTATGTTTCGTCGCATCTTCTAAAATGAAGATGCTGATTGCTGATGCATGATATGGGTATATGTACAGCAAATACTGGCTTTTTGCTTTGCTTTTTTTATCGAAAGAAAATAAATGCATATACAAAGCGCTATGTACAATAGATGTGTGTACATTTTTTGCTACCAAAAACGTCCACTTGTATGAGCCCTTCATGAGTTTTGTAGAAAAAACCATTTTGTAGTATATAGCCCATGATTGTCAACTGTATAATATATCATGCATTATACAACAATGGAAACGTCGTCAGAGAAGAAAATTTTGCTGATAGTATTTTTGTTTATTTTGTTTAAAGAATACATATTGCAGGATGCGAATGGGAAAGTGACGGTCATCTGTTTACTTTAGTAGTTTTATGCATAGACATATAACTTGACAATGTAAAAGTTTAAAATTAGTAGCTAGTATTGTATGTATAAGTGACACGGTATATTTTTCATATACACTTTATCGGACATGGAATTTCTTGCATTTGTCCCTGACTCGCAGATTTTCATCCCTGAAATCTACTAACCAGAAAATCCCTGAAAATATTATTTTGCCCAAAATATCCTTGAAAAATTTTCGTCCCTGACGAGCAAAAAAACGAAATTCCCGAAAAAATCCCTAATAATGTCGAAAAATCCCTGAAATTTTCGAAAAATCCCTAAAAATTTCAGAAAAAATCCCTGATTTTCTATTCTTCCCTGTAAAATCCCTGCCGCGCCGCGGCCGAGTGGCGTAAGAAATTCCACGTCCGCACTTTATTACAAACATGTTTGTCTAGAGAGTAGGACTTAGTTTTTGAACCTATATGGGTGGAAAGTTTGATGTACAAATCCAGTTGGAAAAATTTTGTTATGTACAATGTACCAATATTATACCACGTAGTTAGTAGTAGTGAGTGAGTAATACCTATTTGAATGTAAGCGATAGCTATATGCGCTTTTTTGACAAAAAATTATTTGAAAGGCATTTTTTCCTTCTCCACGAACACACACAAAGATACGATACGACATACATAATTTACTTTTTCCCTTGAAGACTGTAAATTTTAGATTGCATAAATGTGTTTTGTTTTTATAGCGCTGTGCACTACTACTAGCGTAATACCATGTGCCTATAAGTTTTGACGCCAATCCAGAAGGATTGTCCCATTGGTTGTTACAATTTTCTCTGCACATAAGAAAAATAGGTCAAATTTAATCTCTTCGTGCGGAGCAAGTCTCGTCGCCTCGATTTGCATAATAAAATGGCGATTTACATTTGAATGTAAATGAATATACATGTTTTACATCCGCAATCTACAATGGAGTTAGCATATTACACTCCTGCATTTTTTGTTTATGCTTTATGAATAATAATGTATTATTACTCAATGTATATACATGCGTATGCTTTATTTTTATTACACTACTGTGCATGTGCCCTTAAGCCAAAAAGTTCTTTCTCATGTGCATATAGCATGAAAATTCGTGATATGTAAAGCAAGACATAGTTGAGGCAGATGTGTTATTGTATGTCATGTTTAAGAAATTATTGTTCGCATGAGACTTTCTTCAACTGCTCACATAAACATATCAACGAAAAGTAATCCGGCCAACCAACTTGTGAAAGCAAAATCAAAAGATTTCTAGGAAACGCTAGCTGCTCGAAAGATTGTTGCTCACATGTAACAAACAAGTAACAAGTAGGTTCTGATTGTTGGAAAAAATGGTAGCAACAAACAAGTAAACACAAAGTGCACATTATTGTACATTTAAAATTGGTCGAAGGAATCTAGTAGATGTACATAGTTTATTAAAAGCTTTATTTATAATGGAATACAATAAGCTAATGTCTCGAACGTGTTGATTCAAAATAGTAGAACTAAATAAAGTTAGAATTTAGGATACATTAGTCATAACATAACAGTGAAAAATTGCAAAACAATTTGGAGTTTAAAATCGCTGTAATTCATACTGGAACTTTTAAATGGAATGCTGAATTAAGTTCGCTGCTGGCCACTAGTCATCAAAGTTATCAGTTTATTTTGACTTTGATTGTAAAAATTGTGCGTTATGTCCTGTCCTGTAAATGAAAAGCTTAAGAATATTGTCAAATTTTGCAAAAGAAAGTTATTGTAATTTCAGTGTAAAATAGGTTCCAAGTGTGTTCAAACATGCGATAAAAAATGTACCAAAACATTTTCACCCATCCTCATACCATTTTTGTGTGCAACATAAATCTCTGATTTCATTCCCTCATCCAGCTTAAAATATGAAACTATAAAGCGTACGTAACAACTACACACAATTACATAAGTTACATGATGTAACCAAGTAAAGGTAGCAGCAAACGACGAGCATGTGCTTCACTTGAAATCACATAATCACTAACAATATCGCCAATGAGGGAAACGTATAGGGTAAAATGGTAAAAAGCCACATTTTTGAAGCCGGCTTTTCACCTTCATCTTTGAAGGCAAGACTTATACATATACTAGCTGATTATGAAAGGCTTTGCGTATAGTATTACTCTGGGATAATCTATACATGTATCTATGAACACTAGTAGTAGTAGTAGTGCATCGATTACTTCACCGTGTAGTATTCTCAACATCAAACGCAAAAATTTGCGAATAGATCTCGGACATACTGAAATAAACTACTTTCATAATAACTTTCTCTCAACCGTCTACTATTTCCTGATAATTTCTTTCATCCGAATGTGTGATGTATTTTTGTAAACATCAAATACATCATCGTAATACTGTATCTCAGAATGACGCTATGCATTGTTTGTATTTGCACTAATAAAACAGTATTAGCATGATGTGCTTGTCTATTTATTTTCTTTCCCTTTCTATTTTGCGTGGATCTCCCTTGTTGGCATAGGAATCTCCTCGAATTTCACTAGGATTTTTTTGGTATCTTGTTAGTACAAGCCTCTTCTATACACATTTATCAACTCTAGCAACTGATAATTTTAACTTCTAAAAGTTGTAAAGGAACTCAGAGACAAACGGAAACAAGTTTTGTAAATATTCAAGCTCCAGATTTGACAGTACATGTACATGTTGTACTGCGTACATGTTGCCATGAAGTGCTGTTTCCTTTGAGACTATACTGACTACAACCTTAGATTTGGAGGCACTTCTCGGCTCAAATTGTCGAATGTTGTAGTTGATTTCTTTATAATCACTATAGCATTCTACGTTCTGAAACTGTTTTATGCCTAGAGTAAATCAAAAAAAATCCCAGGAGGATTAACAAAATTAAGTTTATCCTATTTTACAGCGAATTCAAGAGACACCCAAATTCAATGAATGAACATGTTCTTTCTGTACCAAATAAATGAAACTAGCATTTAAATAATATGACATATTATGTATTTGAGAACGTTAGTTTAGTTTCCGTTTTGCCGAAAGGTCAACTAAAGCTACAATAAGAACCCTTTGGCCTGGGGAGGAGCTATATAAAACAACCCTAAGCTTCAATACATTACAAACTCATTAATTACATAATGCAATGTAAATTACATAGTAAATCATTGCAGCATCAGGTATTTTACAACGAGTTCATGACTTTTTATTATAAGTTTATCGAATGTGTTCTTGCATAACACAATAAGGAATGACTCGAAGGTGATTTTGTGATGTACTTATGTCGTGTATATTACATATGATCGTTTATTGGTATTTGTGTTGTATTTATTAATGCAGCATTTAATTACAAAGTCTTTGTTGTGGACAATTATACCGAGGTTGTATTTTATGTGTAACCACTTACATGTTTGGGTATTTTGTATTCCTAACATGGATGCTTACCGGCTGACTGCAATATTATTATGGTATGTGTACGTACGATTGGAGAGCATAGTTTACATAAAGTAGACAATTTCCTAGCACGATAAAGTCATATTTGATATTATAGCAAATTTCCTATGTAGTTCACAGGCATGACATTGGCACCAAAAAGAGGACCAACATCATTAGAATGGGCTTTGCATAAAATTACGTTGCATATCCACATTACATACCACTACGCCACAGTTTTTGATTGCCTTTTTGTCATGGCTCTTTATGAGCTTGAGTTCCTCGAGCAATTTGTCGCAGCTGAAATTGGTAAAAATGAGAGAAAGTACAAATAGGGCCTGACCTCATTTAAAATTTCCATGTATGTTCATTATATTTAGTTGAAGTTTCTCCCAAGTTATATAAGTCGTAATCCTGCGTACGTGACGCCATCATCATGTTTGTGCATTGCTGCAGATATAAAACAAAGCACGGCAACACGTAAGAAAAAAGTTTTCCTCTTCCCTGGTTTTCTGTTGGGTGCAACTTTACGTGCTTTCTCCACGGTAGACCGCAATAAGAAATAGGCAGACGATAAAAGGAATATTAAGGACACCACACAGTCAACAAGTTGGATCGAATATGGAGAC
This sequence comes from Willowsia nigromaculata, assembly GCA_034700605.1. NCBI lineage: Eukaryota > Metazoa > Arthropoda > Collembola > Entomobryomorpha > Entomobryidae > Willowsia > Willowsia nigromaculata. Next base: position 41,740 of record JAQIXX010000696.1, read on the forward strand.
GTTTATAGCATTTCCTCTGAAAATTAGCAGACCAGAATGCAGACTTTCTCTTGGTACAAAAGGCACAACGTAATTATAATCACGCTAGGACATTTTCAATCTAATCAGTCACTCTTTAGGTTATTAACAGCTCATAATGATGTCGCCCTACTAAGAAAATAGTTATTTTTTGAGTACAGTAAATGGATTTTTGCTGACAGGATGTAAAGCTGATGAAAGCTATTCTGAAGCGACGACATAACAATAATTACATTTTATAATTCCGGGTAAGGCGAGAGTTCCTTTGCGTTTTCCTCTGTACTTAGGAGAAAGTTAGTAGTTAAAACTCATACCATACCATATTGAGTTGGTTAAACTATTTCCACTGAACGAACTTTTTGGCTTGAGTACTTAAGTGCATGCATGCATAAGTTATGCTGTGTTTAATGCTAAATAATAATAAACTATGCAAGTGCGCGCTAAGATCTATTAAAATGGCGAAGGAAGCTCATTCAACCCTTAACCACAAAAAGAACGAAAATCATGTTGAGATCTTTAAACAGTTTGTGCTATTGACTATTTCATAATTTCATTAGAATAGACAAATTTACAAAAAGGACGATATGACATTTTGACGAATTTTTTGCTGCCGCTTTAACTTTCTTTTTGTGAATCCAGTGAAAATATTCGAATGTTAACATTTTAGAAAAACTAGATTACATGTTGTCATTTGGGTGATATTGTAGTAGGTGGGTTATAAATTCAAATTGTTAACATTGCAAAATAAAAAAAGTCTGAAATTTCTAACGTTGTAGTGAAAAGACTTGTTTGCCACGTGTTTGCCATAAAGATTGAAAAATTAGTTTTAAGGAATGCGTAGAATATCAGTAGACAATGGGTCATACGCATGTGATAATAGATTTTGTACATCCTTCCACATAAATGACGAAACGACAAATTCTTTTCACTACGCAACGTACTATTAATCATAGATGCATTAATAAAAGCGTTATAGTTTTATATTGTGAAAACGCTAAATTTGTTGTATGCATTGTATTGAGATCACATCCACATCACACATACCTAAGAACCGTAGTTGTTCCAACTTCCTCATCCTGCCAATCGAGAAAAAGAAACAGGAAGGATGCTGAGAGTCAAAAAGCCCAACTGCACTAGAATAAGAGCAATAGCCGACAGCCCGAAGCATCCAAAGGCACATAGCTTTCACATTTACTTCTTTCCGAATATTCTGGTTTCTTTTTTCAGGAACGTTTTATTTTGTATTAAGCAAGCATAAGTGCTGTACATACATGTATTCCACTTTTAACATTGTCATTTCGCCACTAGCGGGAATTTCCTCGATTGCATTAGTCGCGTATTTTATAACTTTCACTAAATGAGAGTTAGATAGGGAAAGTACTAAGGGTGCAAAAATATATTTTGTGATATGATAGAATCCATTTTACATACACATATTCCAGTTATGAACATTATTATGACAATCATATATCTACGAACCTTACTCGTGCTAGTTTTACGCATTTAAGCTGAACACAAAACTCTATATACTGCAATTAAGTGTACTTGGGGCGGTGGTTTCGTTCATAATGCATTTATTTTCGCTTGAAAGTACTTATTACACAGGAAGCACACCATCACCATCATTATTATCAGACACGTCGCTGTTCATTTATGATGATACCCTCACTGCGCATTCATTTTAGCTAGACCCGTCGTTCCTAGAGGATGACGGAGACTGCAATATGTGAGAAATTATATGATAGAGAGCTACAAAAACACTTCCTTCCGGTAACGAGGAATTGCTCTCGAGTATCATGACATGTGTCTAGGTTTGGTTAGTAGTAACGTAAGTAATCTGCACGTTTCCATTATAAAATTGAGATCAGATAGTACGTATGTATGTACTTTCTTCATCACATCACGATACAGACTAATCAGTCATTTTACTTACAAACGCAAACTAGAATAAGTAGTTGCTATATTTTCCATTCAATGGTAAGGTCCGTTGGTTGGCTGATATATTTTAAAGGAATTTTGAGGATATTATTCGTTGGACAATAGTCATATCCGTTCTTATTATTCCATCATTATTTCTTCACACAATGCCAACTCGGAACCGAAAGTAGTAAAATGCTTGCAGCAAGGGTGCGATACTAGTAAAACAATCCTAGTTTTAACGCAACGTAAAACGTGATCTTAACACCCGGATACCAATGCAGTGAAACTAGTGATATAGGTAATACTAACTGACAATGATGTATGTATGTTATGTCTCTAATATTATTTACTGTCCAATAACATAATTTAATGGTTTATTACTTCCTTTAAAGTAAGTTTTCGTGCTTTTACGCTTTGTATAGTTTAAAGAAACTTTTAATGTACTATTCCTGTTATAATATATTCAATCGGGATCTTATTAGATGAACTTACGGTTCATTTTCGTAACTCTTAATATTGTACTTCTATGCAATTAATACTTTTTTATAAATAAAATACATATTAGTTGTTGACAAATTATGAAAAACCAAATTAATAGTCAAACATCAATTTTTATGCAAATGCTATTTCTAATAACAGTAATTCAGACTGCTGCCGCTATATGTTGTTCAGTTATACTTAGAATTTCATATGTACGCTGTTGTAACTCAAGGAGAAAGTAGTATGGCTGTGTTGAAGAGAACATAGAGGAATCTCTTGCGGGGATCCTGTAAACTTTCTCCATGTTTTTGTAAACTTCCAGCTGCCACTGTTTGGCTCTCTTACACAAAAACAAACGCATTCCATAAAATACCCGAGTAGCGTGCGGATACATGAGAATTATGTTTGATTGGACTTGCTATGTACCATGACTGTATCTACAGCACAGAACTTATACCTTTTATCGCTGTTACACTTTCTCTGTATCGAGTCCAGACATTAAGGAAATGCTCAAAAGACATTTCCTAGAAATCAGCGGGAGACACAGAGGTAGAGACGAGCCAGATGCTTATGTCACGCAGGCTTTTCTTTAGTATGCCCCATTTTTCACTCATTCATTTTTTCGCTTGTTTTCTCTAAGCACACAAAATATGATGATCATGTTTTTCTCAATGTAGCCGCAAGCAAAGATCATGTACCTGGACGTTAAAATCCAATAAGAGCGTGTTGTGTACTAAAGATTGCATGTTTTTTTTTCGTTTTTGATACACCCATGCATCAGCTTGCAAGTCAAGATTCGGTCGGTAGCATCCAGACTCCAGATTTTTATTGCATTATGTAATATTGAAACACATGCTCCCAACCTATTGCCATCTAATCTATGTATCTTACTAGAAAACAATGTATTTACTGTTGGGAAATCTTCCATAAATGCAAGGAGATCGTCTATATACATTTACATCAGTATATCAGGGAAAGATGCTCTGTTTATGCCAGCTTTCACTTTCCTCACCTCAACTTTGTTTTCAAAGCTAACTCCACCCCATATTTATCCTTTCATACTCATTCTATTTTACGTAGGTTTACACAATCATCTTAACGTGCTTTCATCGCATAATCTTGCCACATTCTTTCTTGTTCCACAACGTTAAGTCTGACATGAGTAGATTTGCTATCGACGATGCAAACTGATTCCAAAATATGTAAGAAATACATATAGCTGCAAGGCATGGTATCAAGGAGACGCCAGAACCACGACTTAAGACAATCATGCAGTGAGTCTTATCATGTTTAAAATGTATACGCGCTGTTTCCTCAGGATCCTGTATTCCCTTCATTCTACTACCAAATACATAGAATATGATATGTATATCTAATCGTTGTTTTTGAATTCAAGCAAGCAAGCATGGCTACGACAGACACTTTCACAATATTCGACAAACACATACTTGTCGCTGTAGTCGTAAGTTTGCCAATCTAGGCATAAACCTAGAGACATAAATTCAAGTTGATGATTAGAAGTCTTTGTTCATGGTCATATATGAATGTATAGGTTTATAATTTTTGTTTGATATATTTCTAAGAATGTTTTATGAACATGCTCACTTACTATTAGTGCTACCCTTACAACGTGAGAAGTAGATATGATATAATAATTAGAATAAAAACAATTCAGATATATATTTTGAGTGGCAGATGCTAACTTATCGATCGATTTTCCATCTCTAAAACATTAATACTTAAATACCTTACTTGTTGCAGGCATTACAAGCATCAATTAATGGTATATACAAAAACAGGGATTCACGAAATTGCTTGCAAATCTAGACGATTTACAGATATCACTGATGATTGATCATCATGAATCGGGTAAATTAAGCAACGCTGTTGTTAATCAATCCACTACACGCCAATATTAAAAAGATGATGAATGACGACGAAAGAATTCCATCAAAGTTTATTGCTTACTATTGTTCAAAGACCTTCACAAGTATGTCATGATCATGGGGTAAAGAAAGCAAGACAACTTTAGGATAACACATTTTTTTGGAACTTGTAGACAGACAATTATTTTACCTATTGGTATATATTTATTCTTCTTCACAATAAGAAGGCAAACATAGCATATATACAGAAGCATTGAATGAAAGCAAATTTGTAAATCCTGCACAAACCGTGATTCCCAATACAATACATATTTTAGTCTCACCTGTCCATTTTATTGTTGCCATTATTGTTATTACCAAATGTACACACGCATGAGATATATTGCCAATTGCTCAAGCATTCACTACACTTATTGGTTTTGGAAAGAGGTACTTATGCCATACCCAGTGAAATCATACCTTTCATCTGCTTTCTCTTATTATATCTCGTTCTCACAGTCAGTATTATTTACTCAATCTCGTCGTCTGTAAGCGTGGTGCTTGTCTTTGCGTGTGTGGTGGTGACAGGGAAGTACTCTTTTTACACAATTGTATGAGAATATGTATATAAGACTTAACCCGTTCGTTTTTCCATGATTGCATGCTATCGTGTTATAACGAGGGATTCAGGTTGTACTTTTATAGGATCGATATATTATTTAGCAGTCCATAAACACATGTTCGATAGTAATAATAACTCAATCAAAATCTCACGGCTCATTTCCTTCTCGCCGTTTCTCAAGTGATCCCGGTGATTCTAATCATTCTTCTATATACCTGCACTTTATTTACAAGGATCACATTTCATTGCTCTCTATTTATTATCATCACACACGGAGAGACGAGGTATTCCTTTTTCTGGGTAACAAATAATACATAACTATTTTTTTATCCACACTTGATTAGTAGCATGAAAGAATTGTGTTTCGTCGTATTGTGTGAGTGGATTAATCTGTAGATTGTGCACAAATACCGTATTTTTTCACTTTACTTATCTGTAAATGTTGAGTGGGTCTGAGTGTTATATTGGTTATTTTATCCACATTTCTGGAATTCCAGTGAAAAAGTAGGAAGAGAATATTCTTGTTGTTACGCTCGCTGTTTTCTCTTGCTGTGTATTTATTGTTGTGTATATTACAAATAAGCAGTAGTATTCTCGGCTAGATTATGGTTAAAATCGGCATACATATTTTTCTGTAGGTGGGGTTTACTTTTGTTTAGTTTGTATTCATCTGAAAGAAAGTGCTCACTGTTACACATCCATAATATTTAATGACCTTGAATTGTGTACTTTTACTATTTTTTCTTATTCATCGAAAGCTATTACTTGCACTTGTTCCAGATTACTGGATCCGAGTGGTAGTAAACCTGACTAATTTTTCGCCATTTTCTTTCCCACCTCTTCCTATCGTAAAAACGAATGAAATCATAGCTAGATCAAATAAAAGAAAGGAAACCGTCATCACTTCTCTTTTGTCAGCCAAACAGTTCACTTAAGGTTCTTGTTTGAATTTTATTTCCTTGTAAGAGAAAGCATAGAAAATCTTGAGAGAAAAACCAGGTACCTTACCTTATTCATCTTATTCAAAGAGAAAGCTGTTGTTGAGTTTACTTTATCTACTTGTCCTTAATTTCCGCTACCACTTTCGAAAAAGGTCAAACTAGGATTTGATTAGAATTTGTCTGTTTTATTAGATATATTTTGCTAATAGTTCAAACACATATTAATATTTTAATAACACCAAATATTCTACTTTATTTTACAGATGGACATGGGTCATTTAGCTGTGTCATAATTGCTGATTAGTTTTAAGATAAATTCAATAAAACCCCAGCCTGTGATTCTACAAAGGATTTCTGTAGTCGCTTAATTCAAGTACTAAATCAAGTTGTTGTGAAGATCTTTTTAAAAGAGAAATCATTTTCTTGTTCTGAACAGTCTATTCAAACGAATTATATTTATTGATTGCTGGTAAATCAATGCTATTACAAATAAGTTAAGTTGTTTCTTAGCCTGTGATTTAAAATCGTGATTCTAGCAAAGAGAAATTGAAAATAAATTAAATCATAATAACTCGGAGATATTTTATCCAAATAAATCAGTTGAAAACAGTAGAATCTAAAAAAAAAATGGCACCTCCACTCAAGGACCTAGGATTGCTCAACGCCAGCCGCACAGCCTTCTTCATGTGCGACATGCAGGAAAAGTTTCGTCCTGCAATGCTTCACTTTGATGAGGTTGTGACAGTTGCCAGAAAAATGGTAAGAGAAAGTTCATGTGCTGTACATACTCGTAGGTATGCATGTAAAAATATGTACATATTTCTACCTTATATACGATTTATTCTGCTTTTTATTACTTTGCAAACCGTACGTAAAACATTTTATCCTTGTAACTTGTTTTGCTTTTGTATGGGTATACTCCATCTTAAAATCAAGTATAATATTACATGCATCTTCTTCATTGCATTACTTTTATACCTATGCAATTGTCACACAAGAATTGTTTTCTTAATTTCGATCTACTGACAATTACGCGGTATTTTACAGTAGTTTAAATACAAAACACAGGCATCCAAAGATCAGTATAATGTCTTATTAGCGTGATTGGTCTAAATATTTTATAACAAAACTAGGTAACCACTGTTTATGACTGGCAATCACGAAGTTGACCACCTTTTTGTTTCAAAGTTGTATTCATTTAGGTCAAAGCTTGAAAATTAATTAACACATGCCATACACAAGAAACTGAAAATTATGATTGCTTGTTTTTCATAAGTTTTGTCAATTTCTTTGCAGTGCTGAGGTGAGTTTTTATGGCTAAATATATTATATATGTCATAAAAAATCACGACACATTTAATTTTCTTTCTTGAATTGTGCTTTTACTTTACAATATATAAATGCGTATCTATGAACAGTCATCATCATCATCATTTCATTACCTTCATTTCCTTTTATCTCTTTCACATAAAACCAACTAATGGCACTAGTGCGATGACAAAGATATTTGTCGTGAATACTGTTGCACAGTTGCTGTATTTTTCCTTGAATGTGGCTGCTTTTATTTGGGTAAAGCTGTATCGCATGTTTGACTGGACAAACTTTACGATTTCACGTACACAGCAACACAAACGTCTTGAGCCGTGACCAAAACTTTTAGGTAATAAGCCAATATTTTGCATGATCAAGCCAAACATGCGAATTAGAGTGAAAGTATTTATCGTGGTGATAACAATAACACTTTCAAACATGATTATGATTATAATTGTAGCATATATTACTATCACATTGTATTCTATGCGTTAGTTTATCCCATAGATTTGTATAAGGTTCTTAGATTTCATAATATTTACATAGGAATTCGATATTAAGTCTCCCCTGCAACTTTATGGGCACTTCATCAAGGGAAAAAACTTCCATAACATGTTCTTGCAATTACTCTTTTACTGCTACTGTTATTACGATTACTGTTCCTTTATTAGTAGCCGTAGAAAGGTGCATAATGATGAAATGTTACTGTTCTTTGGATGTGAATGCTCTATTTATTTTACTCTAATCGAAAGAAAATAGTACGTATTGTGAAAGAAAACACAAGAACATTTCATCCGTGCAGCACGAACTGCACATTCCAAACACACCGTGCATGCACAATAAAACGAATCACCGACACAATAGCGATATCACAAATCGCGATATTATGGTAACATTTGACGAGTTTGGCTTGGTACTAAAT